>CAUYLG010016545.1:0-54678 GCA_963573385.1 Cacajao melanocephalus
TTCTAGCCTGGGCAGTAGAACAAGAATCCTGTTCTCTCTCCCTCTTTTTCTTCCTCTTTCTTTCTCTCGTACATTCTTTTTTTTTCTTTCTTTCACTCTCACTTTCTTTCCTCTCTTTTCCTTTCTTTCAAAAAAAAAAAAACTATTTAAGAAAAGAAACTATTTTTGAGTACTTTTATTAGTATTTTTGGCATTAGCATTATAATTAAAATTAACATCCATCTAAATCAGTACACATTTCAGTTCTTTTGTAAGTAATGCTGTGAATTAAAATTTTCTACAATAAAGTTTCTTATGATAGAATTCAACATCAAAATTTCAGGATTCAGTCATGACATTTTTAGAGTTTTTCATAAAGTTTGTTAATTTTTTTAAACATTGTTATATTAATTTTTTTTTTTTTGAGACAGAGTCTTACTCTGTGGCCAAGCTGGAGTGCAGTGTCACGATCTCAGATCTCAGCTCACTGCAACCTCTGCCTCCCAGGTTCAAGTGATTCTCCTGCCTCAGCCTCCCGAGTAGATGGGACTATAGGCATGTGCCACCACACCCATCTAATTTTTGTATTTTTAGTAGAGACGGGGTCTCACCATGTTGGTCAGGGTGGCCTTCATCTCTTGACCTCATAATCCACCCGCCTCGGCCTCCCAAAGTACTAGGATTACAGGTGTGAACCACCAGTCCAGGCCTAAACAGTGTTATATTAATGTATCAGGCCATCATCAATGCTAAGTGCTTTTCAGTGCCAAAATTATGTTTCATCTATATAAAAAAATTACATATATTTATTTAATTTACATATTACACTGTAGTAAATGGCACCAGTATCTACCCAAGCGTTTGTCCAGAAAACCGGAAGTTATCCTAGATCTGTCCCTTTTCTTCACCATCCACTTCCAATCAATCATGAGATCTTGTGAATTCTACTTCCAAAATATGTTTCAAATTTGCTCCATTGGCTGGTTGTGGTGGTTCACGCCTGTAATCTCAGCAATTTGGGATGCTGAGGCAGGAGAATTGCTTGAACCTGGGAGGCAGAGGTTGCAGTGATCCGAGATCTTGCCATTGCACTTCAGCCTGGATGACAGAGCGAGACTGTGTCAAAAAACAAACAAAATAAAACAAAAACAAATTTGCTCCATCTCCATGTACCACCTACTATATACTGTCATCATTACTCACATGGACTACTAAGTTCCTCACCACATTCACAAAGACCCTAACAACACCAAAGTAATTTTACTAGAATTATATTACATCATGTCACATCTCTGCTTAAAACCCTTCAATAGCTTTCCACTGCTTTTGTGATATTCAAATTTTAAACATAGTCAACAAGACCCTGAGAGATCTGACCCCCTGGCTGTCTATTCTGATCTCATGACATTTTCACCCTAACTTATTTGACTTTTGCCATACTTTGTCCCCACCTCTATCTTTTGCTTCCTTGCCTTATAGTCAGTCTCAGATTGAATGGTACCTCAGTGGAATGGCTTTCCCTAATCCCCAACACTAGATTAGAACTCCCATTCTGTCTTCATTAATATGTTGTATTTTTTTTCTTCATAGCAGTTATCACAATTTTGATTATTCTGTTAGCTGTGTAATTAATTGCTTAATGGCTGCCCACATACCCAGGCTAAACCTGGGTGTTTATCTTGTTCCTATCTCACTCTAAAATTAAGCTGTACTTCCTCTTCCAACTATGACTTTTACACGTTTTCCCTACGATTTATAGATTTTTAAAGACTGATAGTTCTAGTACAGAATGTTTAAAAAGCTACTTTATGCATGTGTGTGACAAGTTTGCTCTGTACAGGTGTATATGATTTTATGGGTGGTCTTCAATGCCCTCAAGAGAACAGAATTCCTGAAAAAGGGAAGTGGGTGAGACTAGGTTTAGTTTTATTTTTTTCAGAACTTTATAATTGAGAATGATTTTGTGGCTTATCTTTTAGGATAAGAAAAGTACTTCACCTTCAAATTCAGACACAGAAATGAAATCTGAACAACTGCCTCCTTGTGTGAACCCTGGCAATCCTGTGTTTTCATGTATGTTGGATCCAAAGACACTCCAGACAGCCACCTCACTATCAAAACCTCAGATGATAATGTACAAAACCAATTCAAGTCATTATGGTGAATTTCTACCTATCCCACAGTTTTTCCCCTGCAATTACACTCCAAAGGAGCAAGTATTTTCAAGCCATATCAGAGCAACTGGATTTTATCAAAATAACACTCTAAATACTGCACCTGACAGAACCAGAACCCTTGATTTTCCTAATTTTCAACACACTCTATGAAAATATATTCCTTTGTATATTTAAGACAAAATATACTCGGGAAAAATGAGTTTTAAATCTAAGGCAGAATACCTATTAAGATGATAAAAAGTTTTGAATCATTTTTTAAAATAAGTTAAATAAAGTATTTCAACTGACAGCTGCATGACAGTGACTTTTTAAATAAAAATATGTTCAAAATAGCAAAATAAAAGGTAGAAAGTGTTTTAGTGCATGTAATCCAAAAGCTTCAAAAACCTTTCATATTTTATTACTTGAGTCTACTTATCAAGACAAAGGAACACAGAAGCTGTAAGAAAAAACGTCGATTTTAGGAAGATTCTGACCAACAATTTGACGCTTTTATTTTTTATTTTTGGAGACAGGGTTTCATCCTGTCACCCAGGCTGGAGTGATCATGGCATGATCATGGTTCACTACAACCTTGAACTCCTGGGCTCAAGCCATCCCCCACCTCCGCGTCTCAACTAGCTGAGACTACAAGCACACAGCACCATGCCCCCAGCTAATTTGTGTCTGTGTGTGTATGTAGACAGGTGTGACTATAGGCATGCAGCACCATGCCCCCAGCTGTGTGTGTGTGTGTGTGTGTGTGTGTGTGTGTGTGTGTGTGTGTGTGTAGACAGTCTCACTGTGTATTTGTGCCTGTCTTCAAGCAGTGAAGCCATCGTCCACCTCAGCCTCTCGACTAGCTGGGACTATAGGCATGCACCACTATGCCCCCAGCTAATTTGTGTGTGTGTATGTGTAGACAGAGTCTCACTGTGTTACCCAGACTGATCTCAAACTCCTGTCCTCAAGCAGTCAACCTGCCTCAGCCTCCCAAAGTATTGGGATTACAGGAATGAGCCACACTGCCCGGCCAATTTCCCACTTTTTTAACATAATGTTAATTCCCACTGCTGGGCTGGTAGAAGAGAGAACTTGTAATTTATTGATTCATTTAGCAAATATTCTTTGAATCCTTAATGATAGCAGAATGTACTATTCAAATAGAGATAAAGAAATAAAAGACAGTGACTTTTATTGTTTTAATTAACAGTATTGGCCAGGAACGGTGGCTAACTCCTGTAATCCCAGCACTCTGGGAGGCTGAGGCGGGTGGACCACCTGAAGTCAAGAGATCAAGACCAGCCTGGCCAACGTGGTGAAACCCAAAAAAAATTAGCTGGGTGTAGTGGTGGGTGCCTGTAATCCCAGCTACTTCAGGAGGCTGAGGCAGGAGAATCACTTGAACCTGGGAGACAGAGGTTGCAGTGAGCCAAGATCGCACCATTGCACTCCAGCCTGGGTGACAAAAGAGTGAAACTCTGTCTCAAAAAAAAAAAACAACAATATGTTGGGAGAATGAGATTAGCAAATTAATATGTGATAATTTATGTAATGTAAAGTATGCAATATGCTCAGGCTTTTCAGATAGAGAAAGAATTGCTCAAATTAAGACCAGAGAGATCAGAAGGATCCTGGAAAAGATAAATCAAAGGAAGGCTGTTCTGGCAGAAGAAACTACATGGACAAAAGTACAAAGATGTGAGGTAATGTGGTATATTTTCATAAAGGCAATTAATTTGATGTATCTTTAACATAGTGTGAGCAGTGATAGGGGACAGGCTATACAATTTTTTAAGATCTGTGATTCTACTGTACACACAGATGTATTTCAGCTGCCATCTGTTTAAACCATATGTTGACAATTGGGTCTGAGTATCTTTCTGGAAAAAAAAAACAATCGTTGTTATTTTCCCCTGTTGGTGTCAGTTCAGGATATTACCATCAATTAGAAAAAATAAATTTGTGAGTCATTAGGGGATTATAAAAGTTGAATCTTCTAATCAGAAAAGTAGCTGGATATAAGGAAACAGCTCAGACTCTACAGCCTCATCAACTTCTTCCAATAACCCCCCAAACTGATATTTGATAGTGGCACAAGCAAGAAGAAAAATTAATTTTGTTCACTTCCTCAAAACATCAAATAGGCACAACACAAGATTTCCAAGTGAATTAGGCAATAACATTTGAGTTTATTAGCCTGTTCTTGTGGTATAAACCATACAAACCATTTTTCCCCTTCACTGTAGGTGCCCAATTTGTGGCAAGTGAATTTACCTTTTTCTATGTAGCATCTAGACACTAACCTAAAATTCCTAACTACGGCAGGTGCACCATTGGGTCATTTTTGTTGTTGCTAAAATTCTCAGGATTGGCTGGGCGCAGTGGCTCACACATGTAATCCCAGCACTTTGGGAGGCCAAGGCGGGTGGATCACAAGGTCAGGAGTTCAAGACCAGCCTGGCCAACATGGTGAAACTCCACCTCTACTAAAAATACAAAAAATTTAAAAATTAACTGGGTGTTAATGTGCCTGCAGTCCCAGCTACTTAGGAGGCTGTGGCAGGAATCACTTGAACCCAGGAGGTGGAGGTTGCAGTGAGCCAAGATTGCATCACTGCACTCTAGGGTTTTTTTTTTTTTTCCTCCTCAAGACAGAGGCTTGCTCTTTTGCCCCGGCTAGAGTGCCGCGGCGCGAACCCAGCACCCTCCAACCTCCACCTCCCAGGTTCAAGAGATACTCCTGCCTCAGCCTCCCTCGTGGGATTATAGGTGCTTGCCACCACGTCCAGCTAATTTTTGCATTTTTAGTAGTGATGGGGTTGGCCAGGCTGGTCTCAAACTCCTGACCTGAGGTGGTCTGCCCACCTCAGCCTCCCAAAGTACTGGGATTACAGGAGTGAGCCACAGTGCCTGGCCCAAAACTTAGTTGTTTATCTGATCTAATAAATCAGGAGATATTTGACAGCCAAATCCCCAAACAGGCCCCTTTTAGCTGGCAGGACAGGGAAGTCCCCTCTGTTTTAACCCTTAAAAGGAAAGTGATCTGAAGTAAGCAGACATCAACTAATCCACTTTTCATATTATGCTGTCTCTTGTTTCCTGCCTGAACTACCTTAAAAATATCAACTGTTCTTGTAACCGCCCAGAGGGTTTCTGTTCCCTAGACAGAGCGCATTTATTAAGACAGGGAAATTGCAATAGAGAAAGAGTAATTCACACAGAGCCAGCTGTGCAGGAGATGAGAATTTTACTATTACTTAAATTAGTCTCCCCAAGCAGCAGGGAAGCAGAGTTTTTAAGGAAAACTTAGTGGGTAAGGGGAAGCCGTTGAGCCAGGAGTGCTGATTGGTTAGAGATGAAATTATAGGGAGTTGGAGCTGCTTTTCTCAAATTAGTTCCTGGGTGGGGATTCACAAGATTAGGTAAGTCCCTTTATTGATTTGGGTAGTGCCAGCTGACTGATTAAGTGCAGGGTCTGCAAAATATTTTAAGCACTGATCTTAGGAGCAGTTTAGGGAAAGTCAGAATTCTGTAGCCTCCAGCTGCATGACTTCTAAACCATAACTTTTTTTTTTCTTGAGACAAGAGTTTTGCTGTTGTCACCCAGGCTGGAGTGCAATGGCGAGATCTTGGTTCACTGCAACCTCCCAGGTTCAAACGATTTTCCTGCCTCAGCCTCCCCATGAGTAGCTACGATTACAGGCATGCACCACCATGCTAATTTGTATTTTTAGTAGACACAGGGTTTCACCATGGTGGCCAGGCTGGTCTTGAACTCCTGACCTCAGGTGATCCACGCACCTCAGACTCCCAAAGTGCTAGGATTACAGGTGTGAGCCACTGCACCCAGCCTAAATCATAATTTTTAATCTGTGGCTAACGTTAGTCCTACAAAGACAATTTATTCCCCAGGCAAGAAAGAGGTCTGCTTTGGGAAAGGGCTGTTACTTTATTTGTTTAAACTATAAAGTAAGTTTTTTTTTTTTTCCTCAAGACAGAGTCTTGCTCTTTCACCCAGGCTAGAGTGCAGTGGCATGATCTCGGCTCACTGCAACCTCCACCTCCTAGGGTCAAGCGATTCTCCTGTCTCAGCCTCCTGAGTGGCTGGGATTACAGGCTTGCGCCACCACACCCGGCTAATTTTTTATATTTTTAGTAGAGACAGGGTTTCACCACGTTGGCCAGGCTGGTATCAAACTTCTGACATTCTGATCTGCCTGCCTCAGCCTCCCAAAGTGCTGGGATTACAGGCATGAGTCATCTCACCCATTAGTTAAAGTTAGTTCAGCCTATGCCCAGGAATGAACAAGGACAGCTTGGAGGTTAAAAGCAAGATAAATTCAGTTAAATCTCTTTCATTGTCTTAATAATAATTTTGCAAAGGTAGTTTTATTCTGCCACATTTAGCAGTATCTCCTCTAAATCTTTATATAAGATACTGCTTGATTCATGAGTCACTGATAAAAGCCAATTGTATCTTTAAATTTGTGGGGCCAGGCATGGGGGTTCAAGCCTGTAGTCCCAGCAGTTTGGGAGGCCAAGGCGAGCAAATCACTTGAGGTCATGAGTTCCAGACCAGCCTGACCAAAACGGTGAAACCCTGTCTCTACTAAATATACAAAAATTAGCTGGATGTGATGGTGCACATCTATGATCCCAGCTACTTGAGAGGCTAAGGCAAGAGAATCACTTGGACCCAGGAGATGGAGGTTGCAGTGAGCCAAGATCACACCACTGCACTAAAGCCTGGGTGACAGAGCAAGACTCCATCAATCAGTCAATCAATCAATAAAAATACTGTCTTTTGACTGAAGGAAAAAATAAGCATTTCTAATAAAATGCTTAAGCACTTTAAAAAGTTTTCATTTTGTTGTTTGTTTGTTGAGAAGGAGTCTCACTCTATTGCCCGAGCTGGAGTGCAGTTTCACCATGTTGCCCAGGCTAGTCTTGAACTCCTGACTCCAAGTGATCCGCCAACCTTGGCCTCCCAAAGTGCTGGGATTACAGGCATGAGCCACCAGGCCCAGCAGAGATAAACATTTATTTTGGGAAACCAGTTACCTATCAGTGCTAGTTGACTGTCAAGTGAATGTCATCAAGAGGTCAGAGCATGTAAGGAAATACTCTTTTTCAAATTGCGGTTTAACAATGACTATTTCCTGTTCCTATAAAGCATCCATTATAAAAATGCACTAGCATCTTTTTTTGTGTGTGCAATGTTGTGATATAGCCTTGACATTTGCTCATAATTAAATTTGTTTAAGTCTTCTTTAATAAATATGTACACTGTGTATGGTAATCACAATAGTGGAAGATTAAAGGTCTTTTCAGTTTACATTTCTGTAACAGCTACATTTTATTTATTGTCCATGTGGTATATGGAAATTAATTTCAATCAAATAATTAAATTTTCATTGCCTAACTAGAAATTTTTTTTTTTTTTTTTTTTTGAGATTGAGTCTCACTCTGTCACCCAGGCTGCAGTGCAGTGGCATGATCTCTCCTTACTGCAACCTCTGCCTTCTGGGTTCAAGCAAATCTCCTGCCTCAGCCTCCTGTGTAGCTGGGACTACAGGTGTGCACCACTATGACCAGGTACTTTTTGTATATTTAGTAGAGATGAGGTTTCACCATATTGGCCAGGCAGATCTTGAACTCCTGACCTCATGATCCTCCCACTTCGGCATCCCAAAATGCTAGGATTACAGGTATGAGCCACCTCGTCCAGCCGAAAATTTTTTTTTTTTTAATTAAATTGGCCTTATTTAAAAAATCAGGCTGGGCGCTGTGAGTCACACCTGTGATCCTAGCCCTTTGGGAGGCTAAGGCAGGTGGATCACCTGAGGTCAGGAGTTCGAGACCAGCCTGGTCAACATGGAGAAACCCCCGTCTCTACTAAAAATACAAGATTAGCCAGGCATGGTGGCGCATACCTGTAATCTCAGCTACTCAGGAGGCTGAGGCAGGAGAATTGCTTGGACCCGGGTGGCAGAGGTTGCAGTTAGCCAAGATAGCACCATTGCACTCCAGCCTGGGCGACAAGCACGTGACTCCATCAAAAAAAAAAAAAAAAAAAAACAAAGGACTCACACAACAATTTGTGGCATCAGATGATCAGATACTATAAAAATTCATCCCAGCTTTGTTTTCTTTTCTTCTTTTTTTTGAGACGGAGTCTCGCTCTGTTGCCTGGCTGGAGTGTAGTAATGCCATGTCAGCTCAATGAAACCTCTGCATCCTGGTTCAAGCAACTCTCCTGCCACAGCCACCCAGGCAGCTCGGACTACAGGTGTGCACCACCATGCCCAGCTACATTTTGTATTTTTAATGGAAATAGGGTTTCGCCATGTTGGCCAGGCTGGTCTCAAACTCCTGACCTCAGGTGATCTGCCCACCTTGGTTTGAAAAAAAGAAAATGGCTAGGCATGGTGGCTCACACCTGTAATCCCAGCTCTTTGGGAAGCAGACGCAGGCAGATCACCTGATGTCAGAAGCTCAAGACCAGCCTGAGCAACACGGCAAAACCCTGTCTCTACTAAAAATACAAAAATTAGCCTGGTATGGTGGCAGGTGCCTATAATCCCAGCATCTCTGGAGGCTAAGGCAGGAAAATCGCTTGAACCTGGTAGGCGGAGGTTGCAGTGAGCCACTATCAGCCTAGACAACAGAGGGAGACTCGGTTTCAAATAATAAAAAAAAAAAAAAGCCAGGTGCAGTGGCTCACACCTGTAATCTCAGCACTTTGGGAGGCCAAGGCAGGTGAATCACCAAGGTCAGGAGTTCAAGACCAGCCTGACCAACATGGTGAAATACTGTCTTTAATAAAAATACAAAAATTAGTTGGGCATGGTTGCAGGTGCCTATAATCTCAGCTAGTAGGGAGGCTGAGGCAGGAGAACTGTTTAAACTTGGGAAGAGGAGGTTGCAGTGAGCCAAGATCCAGACATTGCATTCCAGCCTGGGCGACAGGAGACTCTATCTCAAAAAAAAAAAAATAATAATCATTTTAAAATCTAATCAGAGAATTACAATAAAAAAAGAGAAGCTATGCTATTGTGCTTAACGCTTGCATAATCACAGTGATACAACACAGATGTTGGTACAATCCAATGCCAATACCATAATATACCAGGTTAATATCTAATGCTTTGCTGTCTTTTTTTCCCCCCTTGTCTACTTGGAGGTATCAGAAAACTATTTCACTAAACAAATTTATCTTCACCGGACAGTATTATGAAATATGATCAGTTTTCAGGAGCACAGCCTATAACCGAAGTTGAAGATAAGGTTTTCTAAACAGTGGTTTTATACCAGGTTGAACTGATCTAATCTTGAATAACAGGTGTTAGACAGGTATTAAAGAAAAAATAAGGTTCTGTGTATTTGGAAAGTAACAGAAAACCTATCAATATTTATTATACCAAAGTCAACCATTCAGTCGATTAAATGGTATATTTAACACAAACAAAAATACTTATAATCTTTTATTTTAAAATTCTACCTTGTTAAAAATTAATCAGTAAGTGTCCTGGCAATTATAGCAAAATATATTTTGTTACAAGAGCAAGCTTAATTCAGTAATACAAAAATGTGTACGTATGTATTTTTGTGGGTTTTTTTTGAGACAGAGTCTTGCTCTGTCACCAGGCTGGAGTGCAGTGGCAGGATCTATGCTCACGGCAACCTCCACCTCCTGGATTCAAGAGATTCTTCTGCCTCAGCCTCCTGAGTAGCTGGAACTACAGGCATGCACGTACAGCTAATTTCTGTATTTTTAGTAGAGACAGGGTTTTACCATGTTGGCCAAGATGGTTTCGATCTCTTGACCTCATGATCCGCCTGCCTCGGCCTCTCAAAGTGGTGTGAGCCACTGCACCCAGCCAGGTAAGTATGTATTAATATGAAGAAATAAGGAATTAAAATAGATTATTCTTATTTAGATTTACTTATTCAGGAATGATTCAACTCAAACAGTTTATTTTCTATAGACTTATAATATTTTCCCCTCTACAGCTCTACAAAACTAAAGTACTAAACAGAAAGTGATTCTGTACAATCGACCATGATATGTACAAAGATTCCTAATGCCTCCAGGTATTTTTTAAAAAGTTATAACAATATTTAGTTGCTTCTAATAGTCATTAAGATTTTAGTTCTGTTCCTTGAATTATATTCCGAATCTTCTCAGCATCAATTTGTACAATTTTGTTGGATGGATCAATCTTAAGTGCCGCTTCATAATCCTGTAGGCCTATGTTTATATAGCAGTGATGATGAATAAAAGAAATGCTTTATTAGTACGTCTCTTATCTAGACAATAGCTATTAAAAATAAAAAAACACTAGTAGCATAGTTCAGGACGAGTACCAAGTTTTAAATTAGATTCCCATCTTTACACACATAGTAGTATCTCTATAAGACTGCAGAAATTTTTCAGTGATTTGGGGAATTATTATTTTATTCAATATTCTATAAGCAACAGTTATTTTAAATTCAAGCACAAATAAACTAACAACTTAAACTCATTATAATATAAACAGGAGGCTGAGGCAGGAAAATTGCTTGAACCCAGGAGGTGGAGGTTGCCGTAAGCCAAGATGGTGCCACTGCACTCCAGCCTGGGTGAAAGAGCGAGACTCCATCTCAAATAAATAAATAAATAAATTTTGTAGACTCAAACCATACTTTATTCATAGACTAGATTGTGGTATAAGCTTTTTTCTGTAGCTATAATAGGTACAGTATTCCTTTGAGAAAAAAATGGTTAAAAGTGAAAGCACTGTCTACTGCTTGTTAAAAGGACACTCATTCCTGTAATCCCAGCACTTGGGGAGGCTGAGGCAGGAGGATCATGAAATCAGGAGTTTGAGACCAGCCTGACAAACATGGTGAAATCCCATCTCTTTTAAAAGTATGAAAATTAGCTATGCATGGTGGCATGCACCTGTAATCCTAGCTACTCAGGAGGCTGAGGCAGGAGAATCGCTTGAACCTAGGAGGCAGAGGTTGCAGTGAGCTGAGCTTGTGCCAATGCACTCCAGCCTTGGTGACAGAGCGAGACTCCATCTCAAAAAATATATATATAACTGGATCTTAATCTTTACCCAAAAACGCCATGGAAAAAATATTTCTTTCAGAGTAAGGAACCTTGAGTTCTAGTCCCTAAAATGCTGTTGATTTGCTATGCCAGGTGAGGCAATTCACTGAATTGCCTCCTGTAAGCCTCAACTATCTCATCTTTAAAAGAAAGAGTGTAGCTCAAACCAATCTATAATCCCATAATTTCTAAAGAACGTTTCATTCCGGCTTGGTCATCTTTATCCTCCTGAAACTGAGTAAGACACTTAAAAAAGAATGGGGCAAATAAACACAATGTGGATGCCTTGGTTAGAAAAAATTTCCTGAGGTGGAGGTTGCAGTGAGCTGAGATTACGCCACTGCACTCCAGCCTGGGCAACAGAGCAAGACTCCACCTCACACACAAAAAATCATTTTAGAGTTTGCTTTCTTAGAACAACTGCTGATACCAACTATTATAGGACAGATTCCCTAGAAATACATTCTGAGATGGAGAATTGCATGCAAGGTAATTATTTGGTAGTGTTCTCTAGAAAAAAATGCCTGTACAGGAGTGATATAAGAAGAATTGGACAGAGAAATAGGTTTAAATGCTGTGTGATTGCAACAGAGGCCTCAGTTGGTTTCACAGGGAATTCTTAAGCCAAGATGGCCCTTTATACAGGCTGCAAGTTGAAGACAGGGAGCCAGGTCTTTGAACCCTGCACTGAGCATTCTTTGGATATGGACTTCCCCTGGGGAGAAGATGTGACTTGTGAAAGGCAGCTCCTTGCAGCTAGGACAACTTCCAAGGAAGTATTTAGCTATGAGCCATCAACAGCTACTTATCCAGCAGCTGTGGGAATGGATGCCTCAGCCTGGAAGGAGGATCCTGACAGCATACCACAGTGTGACTATAGTGTGTGTTGAATTTCTAGCTTCCGTTGTTGGTTTATATTTTGCTCCCTACAAGTATGTCAGCTATTGCTTTGTCTATTTTGAGTCCTTATTGTTAAGGACTTGCTGTATATTTATGATAAATATATCTTTTCCATCAAACATTCTTATTTATTCCCTTGTGATCTTCTCAAATTCTAGCATAGCAGATATTAGGATTATTACTTATATCAGTCAGGGTTCAGCCAGAAAAGCAGAACCAGTAGATATTTAAGATAATTGTGGCAAGGAGTTGGCTTACTCAATTGAGGGGGGTGACTAGGCAAATTCAAAGTCTGTAAGAGCACCCCATCAGGAAAGGCAGGCTAGAAGCTGTTGCACGCTGATGGAGAAGAAACTCCAGAGACTGTAGCCTAGCCAAGTTGACAAATCAAAAGACCATCACAGTCCCCAACTTTCTTTTTGTTAGAATGTTCCTTGTGTGATGATATTAAGACTCTCTGACAGTCCTCCCCCAACCCCACAGGGTTCTGCCTCATTTGAGTCTGTGCAGGCTTGTGACTTCTTTGACCAAGAGTCTGACAGAATTGGTGCTAGGTGACTTCCAAGGCCATGTTATAATTGGCCGTTGCACTTCTCTCTTGTTCACTGGATGCTCACTCTTGGAGCCCAGAGCTACCATGTGATAACTCCTTCCAGCTTCCCTCAGTCCTTTATGCTGGAGAAAACACATTGAGACGCTCTGGTCAAATTCAAGCCGAACTCGTCTTTTAACCCATCTCCTCCCAAGCGGTAGACATGTGAGTGGAAAGCCATCTTGAAAGTGGCCCTCCCAGCCATCAAATCATCCCAACGGAGGCTACAGACAATGAGGCAAAGGCCCACCCACTCTGGTCCCTTCCAAATTCCTCACCATATTTATGAGCATAATAAGGTGATTGTTCTTCAAAACCACTAAGTTTTGGGGTGGTTTGTTAATAGAACAGTAGATAACGGGAACCCCTAGAATATGTTTTTATATCCTTTTATTTTTATGTATTTTTGTTTTGTGTCTCTTAGAAATAACAGCTACTCAGGAGGCTGAGACGGGAGAATCGCTGGAACCCAGGAGGTGGAGGTTGCACTGAGTCGAGATCGCGCCATTGCACTCCAGCCTGGGTGACAGAGCGAGACTCCGAGACTCCGTCTCAAAAAAAAAAATAGAAAAGAAAAAAAGAAGAAAAGAAAAAAGAAAGACATAACATGGGTCCCCCCTCCCCAATCTGAGAGTCTCAGAATCAAATTCCTGAGGAGGAAGTGAGAACCCTTAACAGTTAATATGTATGCACAGTAAAGCCTGAAACCGCACGTTAGGTCTTTCTGCCTTTAGACCCGCATCTTCCCTTCCCATTCTTCCTCTAGGAAATCTGGCACTGGGTTTTCTGTGGGTAATAGGAGCGGGGCTTCAACTCCCTAGCGCTCCTCCAGCTGCTGGAATCTCCTCGACCTCCAACACGTCTACTAGACCTGCGTCTGCCCAGGGAAACTTTGAAGTTCCTTTTGGAACCTTGCAGGCTGACAAGCAAGTCAGAGCGATGGGTGGAGGAGGTTGCCATGGAGACAGGTCCAGGGCCAGAGACGCGGGAGGGGGAGGCCGCAGGTCGGGCTCCGATTGGCTCTGCGGGCGCGCAGCGTTCTCCCGGCGCACATGCGCAGGGGCGCCGAGGCGAGGTCGCGGCGAAGCGGAGGCGCTGGGGCTTCTGGGCCGGGCTTCTCAGGACCGGGCTGGAACGTGCAGCTCCTGGCCGGGCCACGCTCTGGTTTGCGGGGAAGGGAAGTGGCGGAGCCCGAGGACCCGCTGCCGCGCGGGACTGAGCCCACCACGCAGGCGCCCGTGCCAGCGCCGCCATTGTTGCCTGTGGCCTTAGGGCCGCCCCGGCTGCCCGTCGGCCGGGTCCCAGCGACAGGTATTGATGTCCGGGCGCCGCGTGCGAGTGTCCGCGCGGTCAGTGACAGCCCGAGCCCGTCCACGCGCGGGCGCCAGTGCTTGTGGCCTTCGGGAGGGCAAAGACGGGGTGGAGGCTGCTGTGGGCCCAGTCCCAGCGTTGCGTGTTGCAGGATCCCCTACTCCCCCGCTGCCCTCGCCCTCGACCCTGCGGCTGAAGAGGAGTAAGAGGCAAAGGGACTTGGCCGGGAAGGGGCGGCGCCAGGAGGCCAGGCGAGGCTGTCGCATCTCCTCTGCAGGGCCTTGTAAACAGTTGGCTTTGGCGGCACGACTGTGCCTGAGCAGGGCTCGGAGCTGGAGCCTGGGGACAGGTAGTGTCTGTTCTCCAGATCAGGCCAGTTCTAACGTTTCCTTCGAGAATCCTGGTTTCGAATATATCCTTAAGGAACTGTCTCCTGTAGACGCACTTAAAGGGCTTCACGTCACACCAACCTCTTCTACTCTTTTCCAGTCCAACCCGCTGTCTTCCCAGCCCTTTGATAGTGAAAGGCTAGAGTCAGTTGGCATTAACATACAAAGCAGATAAATGGCTCGCCCTTTCCCTTGACAGTTCCCTTGGGAACCTTGAGCACTGTATTAAGAAGAAATTCTCCTAGTTTCTTCCAAGTAACAGATTTGCTCTGTTATTGTCGAGAGCCAGTTCGGTCATTACAGCTTCTGTAACATCAGTGACTAAAATAATGAAACTATTTTGTCTATAAAAATGTTTAATTTTTGTTTCAACAGGTTAGAGGTTTAATGTGTCGTTTTGCTTAGATTCTGTGAGTCGTTGCCTCTGACGCTACCTTTTTAATAGCAGTTCCATCCCCCACCGACCCCAAGCAGATTGCAGTTCCCTTACAAGTCTAAGGATATAGGGGAGGAAGACAAGGTGAAGCTTATGTTTGTTCATCTATGCACACTGCGAGTGTTTCTGTGTGTATATATGTATGGTAGAGTATGCAAGGAATTCTTGATCTTGTGGTCCATGCTTGTGTTTCAGGGTCTCTTATCCATCCCTGCAAGTTCTGGGCTCAGAATTTGTCACTAAGGCTGCTAACTCTACCTTGATTCTGTTCTGCCCTCGGCTGCAGCAGCCTTTGATATAGCGTCCTTGTGACTCTAGCATGAGACTTCAAGCAGTTGCCTCACTACTGGAGAAATAAAGGATATTGCCAGATTGACTCTCCTGTCTGTAGCAATGTTAGTCTCAAGCAAGAGGATGAACAGTTCTTCACGTTCCCAAATCCTTCTAAGGTGGAAGTCAGACAAGGCTCAGAGTGGACCCTACCATGTTGAGAAGGAAATCCTTACTTCAAGATTCTTGCGTGACACTGAGACCTGTCGACAGAATTTTAGGAATTTTCCATACCCAGACCTGGCTGGTCCTCGAAAGGCATTGAGTCAACTCCGAGAACTCTGCCTTAAGTGGCTGAGACCTGAGATTCACTCAAAGGAACAAATTTTGGAACTGCTGGTGCTGGAGCAATTCCTGACCATCCTGCCTGGTGAGGTTAGGACTTGGGTAAAGTCCCAATATCCAGAGAGCAGCGAGGAAGCAGTGACTCTGGTGGAGGATTTGACTCAGATTCTAGAAGAGGAAGGTGAGACTCATAGAGCAGAGAGGGGAGGAATCCCTGGGTGGTTAAAGAAGACAACTAGCACATCTGAGCAGCTCTTTTAAAGAAATCGGGGAGAACACTGAGAAGTCCAGGATGTATTTTTTAAAAAGAAAGAAACTGGGGAGAACAGAGTTCAGTGAGTGAGAACAAGGCTTTAACATGAGCCCCGTCCTGCATCGTGTTCTCCTTCCAGATCGGTTGGGAGCAAACACACATTATTTAAACCCCCAGGAAAAATATCTTGAAAGAGTGACTAGACACAACCAAATTCCCACTGCGTGAGCCCTCAAAAAGTACCTGCAGAGGTTTGCACCATTCTACTAACAAATCATTTGTTTTATGAATAGAATTTAATCCCAGCACTTTGGGAGGCTGAGGTGGGCGGATCTCCTGAGATCAGGAATTCCAGACCAGCCTGACCAATATGGTGAAACCCTGTCTCTACTAAAAATAAAAAATTAGCCAGGCGTATAGTGCAAGCCTGTAGTCCCAGCTACTCGGGAGGCTGAGGCAGGAGAATCACTTGAGCCTGAGAGGCAGAGGTTGCAGTGAGCCCAGATCACTCCACTGCACTCCAGTCTGGGTGAAAGAGCAAGACTCTTTCTCAAAAAAAAAAAAAAAAAAAAAGGCCAGGTGTGGTGGCTCACACCTGTAATTCCAGCACTTTGGGAGGCCGAGGCAGGCAGATCACGAGGTCAGAAGTTCCAAACCAGCCTGACCAATATGCTGAAACCTCGTCTCTACCAAAAATACAAAAATTAGCTGGACATGGTGGTGCTAGCCTTAGTCCCAGCTACTCAGGAGGCTGAGGCAGGAGAATCGCTTGAGCCCGGGAGGCAGAGGTTGCAGTGAGCTGAGATCACACCACTGTACTCCAGCCTGGGCGACAGAGCGAGACTCCATCTCAAAAAAAAAAAGTGAATTTTGTTCATACTCTTAAGATTTTTAGAGCAAGCTTGTTTTCGAAGTCTGTTTTGATGTCTTAGGACAAGTCATTGGCCCTTTCCTCTGATGCTTTGAAGTAGGAGTGCTGTTTTGGGTTTCCTTCTTATTTCTCAATTTAAGAAAGTGTAGGCATCCATTTGGTGAGGGGTTTCCTAAGCTATTCAAAAAGGACTAATCTCCTTCATGACCTCTTTTCTCTTCTCTAGCTCCTCAAAACTCTACCCTTTCCCAAGATACCCCAGAGGAAGACCCCAGAGGAAAACATGCTTTCCAGGCAGGGTGGCTAAATGACTTGGTGACCAAAGTGAGTTTGTCTAACTTTTCTGATTTTAAAATGCCTTCTTAGTGTGTGAGGACATTTTCTGTCCTGGCCATGTAACTACCGTGCTCCCAAAAGCTCTATCAAGGACTTAAGCCTCAGTTTCTCTCCTATGTTGTCTTGATCTGTTAATGTAGGTAAATGTACTGTAAAGAAAAGGGACTTCCATTGCCTTCCCTTGATACATCTTTTCTTACTTTGACATTGTCAACAATATCACATACGGGATACAGGATTGACCTCCACAGCCAGATGGATTTAGGTTTTGGTTTTTGGCTCTACCATTGGAACTGCAATTTGGGACAGGATACTTAACCACTCTTAGCCTGAGTTATTCTACTCTCATAAATAGAATTTATCTCTTAGATTGTGAGTATGAAATTTTATGAGACTTTTAGTTGGGCTGGATTACAGATAAGTAATTAATAGACAATTGTTGCTATTATTTTTCCTCATTAACAAGTAGTTAAAGGCCATGCATTCTGTGATATTACTGTTGATCATGAGTCTATATATTTTTTTCGAGACAGAGTCTTACTCTATCACCCAGGCTGGAGTGCAGTGGCGTGATCTCGGCTCACTGTAGCCTCCGCCTCCTGGGTTCAAGCAATTCTTGTGCCTCAGCCTCTGGAGTAGCTGGGGTTACAGGTGCATGCCACCACGCCAGGCCAATTTTTGCATTTCTAGTAGAGACAGGGTTTCACCATGTTGGTCAGGCTGGTCTTGGAACTCCTGACCTCAGGTAACCCAACCACCTTGGCCTCCCAAAGTGCCGGGATTACAGGCATGAGCCACCACACCCAGCCATGAATCTAAGTTTTACGGAATAGCAACTTCAGCTACCTTAAGAGAAATATACTGTAAAAATATAACTGGTCTTTCTGAAATTGGAAAGCCTTTGGTAACTAAGTTAAAATGATTATTCATTGATGATGTGAAAATTTACCTGCAAAACCTAACAAAATCAAGGGAAAAACTGTTAAAAACACTAAGAAAAATTGGATAAAATGACTACAGAAAATGACATGAAAAAATTAATCACATATATATACACACATGTAGAAATCAGATAGATGATAAAATGAAATAAATGCTTCCAGTAGCAAAACCCCCCCCCAAAACTTAAAATATCTAAAACTAAGCATAATATAAATATTATATAAATATTGTAGTACTTTCATGTCTAATATTTTGTAGAACGTGAAAGAAACCTTGTATATTATAAAGTTATCTGTTCTCCCTAAGTTGTAAACCTAATAGAATTTTTAAATCTCAGTATGATTTAAAAGAAAAAAAAATTTTAAGAGATGGGATCTCACTGTGTTTCCCAGGCTGTTCTTAAATTCTGGCCTCAAAGTGATCCTCCTGCCTTGGCTTCCCAAAGTGCTAGGATTATAGGCATGAGCTACCATACCTGGCCTCCTTTCATACAATATATGAAAAAATAAACGTGGCTGGGCACAGTGGCTCACGCCTGTCATCTCAGCTGTCATCCCAGCACTTTGGGAGGCTGAGGAGGGTGGATCACCTGAGATCAGGAGTTTGAAACCAGCCTGGCTGACATGGCGAAACCCTATCTCTACTAAAAATACAAAAATCAGCTGGGTGTGATGGCTCATGGCTATAATCCCAGCTACTTGGGAAGCCACTGCATTCTAGACAGGTGACAGAGCAAGACTCTGTCTCAAAAAAAAAAGAGAGAAGCATGTAAAATAATATTACATTTTTAACAAAAGAAGAGCAAACAAGAAAGGCACTAACCTTAACAGATTGTGAAATATACTAACGGTGCAGCAATTCAACACTGTGTTTATTTGTTGTATTTTTAAAAAGAAAGACTGCATTTAATCATAGAACACATAAAAATATCAACATTTTAATTATAACAAGTTGGATTTATTCTTAAAGCATAGCTTGAAAAAGTAAAATCATTCAACTCTATGTCATCTGTGTTTAAAATTTAAAACTCAAGTCAGGCATGGTGGGTCACTCCTGTAATCCCAAGACTTCAGGAAGCTGAGGTGAAGGATCACTTGAGTTCAGGAGTTTGAGAACAGCCTGGGCAGCATAGCAAAATCCCATCTCTATAAGAAAATTTAAAAATTAGCCAAATGTGGTGGTGCACACCTGTAGTCCCAGCTACTTGGGAGGGTGAGGTGAGAGGATCACTTCTGCCCCGGAGCTCGAGGCTGCAGTGAACAATGATTGCACCATTACACTCCAGCCCAGGTGACCAAGTAAGACCCTGTCTCTTTTAAAAATAATAATAATAAATCATTTCCTTTTAAAAATGGAGCTGCCACCAATGCATGCACTAGTCCAGCACAGGCGACAGAGACCGTCTCTTTTAAAAATAATAATAACCTTTTTGAAATTAATGAACAGAATAAAAGAAACTCAAAAAAAAATAAAAATAACCTTTTTGAAAAACAGAGCTACCACCAATGCATGCACGAGTGCCAAGTGAAAATAAATTCCACTCTGTTTTCAGACTTCCCTTTAGGGTTATGGAGAGATGCTATGGGGCTGTCCATATGTTGGGGGAGGTTTTGACTAGACAACTTCTAGGATCCTACTAAAGCTTAAGATTCTGTGATGCTCCCCTACCATACATACACCCAGTGTATAAGTGTCCCCTTTGCCATTAGTTCTTGAACTGAGTTAAGTTACATTTGATATTTTAGGAATCAATGACATTCAAAGATGTGGCTGTAGATATCACCCAGGAGGACTGGGAGTTAATGCGTCCTGTACAAAAGGAATTATACAAGACTGTGACGTTACAGAACTATTGGAACATGGTTTCTCTGGGTAAGGATCATTTACAGCCCTCCTCCTCCTAGCCTGTCCACCAGGGTATCTTTCTTACACCTGTTGTTAAAAATGGGTTGGGCCTCACACATGCTTAGCTAAAAATGGGATCTAGAAATAAATGTTCGTACCTCATTCTAGCACAAAAGTGACTATTTTACTCCCGTTTCCCAAATGAAAGGTTTTTAAGTGAGAAAACATTGGAAACTGATGCACAGCTTCATAGTGCTGCCACCTGATGCTGCCTTGCTTGGTCTTTGCTACTCTAAGGGAAGGTTTCTTCCTTCATGATCTCCCTGCACTTATCATCTTCAGTGACAGGAAATTTTTATCCTGTCTCTAAAAAGGACAACAACCAAAAGCCTAATTCTTTTATTAGATCATGTCCATGAAGTACTGTTTTCCTACAGAGGTCCATTCTCCCAGATATGTAGAAGTTTGGTAATAAAACTTCAAGCAGCTGTTTATCTCCAGGATAAAATTTATTATATTCCTCCTGAACAGGACTTACAGTGTACAGACCAACTGTGATTCCCATATTGGAAGAACCATGGATGGTGATAAAAGAAATTTTAGAAGGCCCTAGTCCAGGTGAGAAACAAAAAAGCACATGAGCTTCTTTGCATTTCAGAATCTATATCCTAAGTGTGGCGAGATATGCTTTTTAAATATGATCAGCTTACTTTCTGCAAAGGCATTCAAGCCTGTCAAGAACACTAAGCTGTTTGGCATTGCTTACCTGTGGAGGCCTCTTCAGGAAGAGTTCCCAAACATCACTGTTAGACCTTTCCCCTGTGTCTCTTGTCATTTTCTCCTTCTACATGACCTCTAGATCCCATCTCTTAGAGCTTTGTATAGGGCTTTCATTGTGCCGTTTTCCCCTTCCTCTATATTTAAACATACATGAATGCCCCCTAAAAATTTCAATGTTAAATCTTCTTTTTGAGTTTCTTTTATTCTGTTCACTGACAAATTCCTACATCCCCCACTTCATCTTTTGTAAATCCTTCCTTATTTTTAAATTATTTAAAAATATAATATATTCATAAGATTCAAAATTCTTAAAAATGTGTAAAGCAAACTATATAAAAAATGTCCCACCTGAGTACCACATTCACCCAGTTCCTACATGTCCCCAGCATGTGACTGCTGTAGAAGTCTGTCCTCCCGCATAAGTAGAAGTCAGGTAATAAAGTTTGAACAATTGTTGTCTCCAGGTTAAAATTGTGGCAATAAGCATTTGTTTGAAATGTTTATTATGCTTTGGATTTTTTACATATGAAGGCAATATAAAAATAGTTTTTCTCCATTTTTAACGTGAATGGTAGCATACTGTACATACTGTTTCGTACCTTGTGTTTTAACTTAAAAGTATATCTTGAAATGCCTTCCAAATGAGTATGTAAAGAGCTTCCTCATTTCTTTTTTTTTTTTTTCATTTTTTTAAATATCTTCATCATATTTTTATTATTGAACTTGTTTCTTATTTGTGGACTTTTTCATTCTCATTCCTTGCTTCTTCCCTCTGCAATAACTTCATTTTAAAAGACTTAAAACCTACATGGGCACAATACATTCATCAATTATGCACTGTCTACCTGCAATCACTAATTATCATCATTTAACCACTTTTGCTGTATCCCTATACAAAGGTTTTTGCACTGAACCATTTTACAATTAGTTACAGGCATCATGACAACCCCTAAATATCTCTTAAGAACATGAACATTTTTCTACATAAACATGATACCATTCTCTCACTCTAGATATTTAACATTATATGAGTGTTATTAAATGTATAGTCAAATATTCATATTTTCCCAGCTGTCCCAAAAACATCCTTGGTAGATATTTTTCTCACAGGATCCAGTCAGGAATCACATGTTCCACTTGCTTATCTCCTATCTTTAGTCCCTTTTAACAGAGAAATGTTCCCCAGCCTTTTTTCTGTTTTTCAAAAAGTCTTTCATTATACTGACATTTTTTAAAGGATCCAGGCCAGTTTTTTTTAAGTGACCTACAGTTTAGATTTTCCTCATTGTTTCCTAAAGATAGGTTAAACATTCTGCCAAGAATATTTGAAAGGCGATGTGTATCTTCCATTGCATTTCCTCAGGAGGTACATAATGGTAATTTGTCTCATCATTGGAGATGCTCAGTTTGGTTAAGGTGGTGTCTGCAGGGTCTCTCCTCTTTAAAGGTGCATTCTTTGTGACTAATAGTCTGTGGAGTGATACTTTGTGGTCACATGACTATTCCTTGATAATCCTTTACTTAAATTTTTTAGCATCCATTTGATTGTCTTTGTAATATTATATTGCTGGTTGCAAAATGGTGGTTTTCTTTTTCTTTTTCTTTCTTTTTTTTTTGAGACTGAGTTTTGCTCTTGGTGCCCAGGCTGGTGTGCAGTGGCATGATCTCCTCTCACTGCAACCTCCACCTCCTGGGTTCAAGCAATTCTCCTGCCTCAGCCTCCGCAGTAGCTTGGATTATAGGCACATGCCACCACATCCAGCTAATTTTTATATTTTTAGAAGAGATGAGGTTTCACCATGTTGGCCAGGCTGGTCTTGAATCCTGACCTCAGGTGATCCTCCCTCCTTGGCCTCCCAAAGTGCTGAGATTATAGGCATGAGCCTCTGCATCCAGCCACAAAATGGTGATTTTCTAATTCAGTCATCTTTTCTAAATGAGTAATAGCATTCTTCATTAAATAACAGCTCTTCTGGCCAGGCGTGGTGGCTCTCGCTTGTAATCCTAGCACCTTGGGAGGCCGAGGCAGGTGGATCATGAGGTTGGGAGTTCGAGACCAGCCAACACTGTGAAACCCTGTCTCTACTAAGTAAACTACAACAATTAGCTGGGTGTGGTGGCAGGCGCCTGTAACCCAACTAATTGGGAGGCTGAGACAGAAGCATCACTTGAACCTGGGAGGCAGAGGCAGAGGTTGCAGTGAGCCAAGGTTGCGCCACTGCACAACCTGGGCTACAGAGCTAGACTTTGTCTCAAAAAAATAGCTCTTCCTTCCCGACCCCATTTTTATGTATATGCCACTGTGAACTAATGGAAAATTTAAAAATTCTGTATATTTTTAGTCGGCCAGGCACAGTGGCTCACTCTCGTAATCCAAACACTTTAGGAGGCCAAGGCAGGTGGATCACTTGAGGTCAGGAGTTTGAGACCAGCCTGGCCAACGCAGTAAAACCCTGTCTTTACTAAAAACAATAATAATAATAGAAAAATTAGCTGGCGTGGTGGCACATGCTTGTAGTCCCAGCTACTCGGGAGGCCGAGGCAGGAGAATCGCTTGGACTAGGGAGGCGGAGATTGCAGTGAGCCAAGATTGCACTACTGCACTGCAGCCTGGGCAACATAGCGAGACTCTGTCTCAAAGAAAAAAGTGTGTGTGTGTGTGTGTGTGTGTGTGTGTGTGTATCTATTATTAGTCCATTAATTCCAGTTTTTACATTTTTTTGTGTGTTTTTGTTGCTCAGTTGTCCCAAATTTGGGCACTCCGACATCAAATGAGGTTCAGCATCTTTTTGACATGTCCCAATTAGTTTTCAACCATTTCCTCGCTTTCTGGCACAGCCAGATGTTCTTTAGGCTCACCTTATGCTTACCTTAGACTTGGAATTTCTCCAAGGAACCCTGATTCATTTTAGTAGGGAATGGTACTTAAAAACTAAGATCTGGGCCATAAGTGTATTCACTGTTCATGGGTATCATTGCTTCTGTTCAGTGGATAGAGCTAGGAAATATGGGTATCATTGCTTCTGTTCAGTGGATAGAGCTAGTTATTTTAAGTCATGAGTTCATACTTAAACTCCAATTAAAATCTAACACTACAAGGATATTCCATTTTATATATTCCCATATTCCATTTTGCATCTCCTTTCTCATACAATGAATAACCTGGTTTCCAATAACATCAGTATATTTACTTATTTGCTATATCATATGTTATGCACAAAAATAGTTTCAAATTTACATCAGTACTACTACCAATAGAAACAGTCTAGAAAGTTTAAGATTTCTTTGAAGTCCTTTTTGTTCTTAAATTATATACCACTAAGGATAGTGTTTTCTTGCTTTTTAAATTTGTTTTTAATTTACATTTTTGAGTATGTAAAAATAGTAACATGGCTCAGAAATCAAAAACTATATAGAAAGGTATACATTTCCATTCCTTCTGCTTTCTTCCCACCTACTCCCAATAGGTAACCATGATTATCGGTTTCTGGTGAATTCTTCCTGTGTTTCTCTTTGCAAAAATAAGTTATTAATACATTATCTTCTTTTGCATACAAAAGAAGTATACTATGTATATTCTTGCATCTTGCTTTGTTATTCCATTTTTTATTATTTTATTTTATTTTATTGCTATTGAGACAGAGTCTCACTCTTGTCACACAAGCTGGAGTGCAGTGGTGTGTCATGGCTCACTGTAACCTCCATCTCCTGTGTTCAATCTATCTTTCCACCTCAGCCTCCTGAGTAGCTGGGACTACAGGTGTGTGCCACCACACCCAGATAATTTTTGTATTTTTTGCAGAGGCGGGGTCTTGCCATGTTTCCCATGCTGGTCTCAGTTTCTGGACTCAAGCAATCCGCCTGCCTTGGCCTCCAGTGCTGAGATCACAGGTGTAAGCCACACCTCCCAGCCATTACTCCATTTTTAAAATCTAAAACACTGATTTCTTGTATGTCCATCAACATGGATGCTAGTATACAATAATAAATTAAGCAATAATGACAAATATGATATGGCCATGCACAGTGGCTCACACCTATAACCCCAGCACTTTGGGAGGCTGAGGCAGGCAGATCGCTTGAACTCGGAAATTTGAGACAAGCCTGGCAACATAGTGAGACCTGTCTCTACTGAACATTTTTTTTAATTAACTGGTTGCGGTGATACATGACTGTAGTCCCAGCTACTAGGGAGGCTGAAGTGAGAGGAAACAAGCCCGGGAGATGAAGGCTGCAGTGAACCAAGATCACACCGCTATACTCCCACCTGGGTGACAGAGCAAGACCCTGTCCGGGAGAAAAAAAAAAGATATACTACCTTAGAGTGAATTGTTTCATTTTTTTTAAAAATTAACTTTGGTCATTAGGTATTTAAAGGGTCATAAACTTTAAAAGCTAATTCTTCTCTATAATTTATGGCATTATATGCCTTAGTTTGAAAAATACAAAATACCCCTACAGCACACTAAATTCTCTGGGGAACAAATTCAGCACATTCAAGGCACTGAGAAAACATACATAGTGTAATGGATATAAGCCTAGACTAGAGTCAGGATAATCTTCTGGATGATACTTGCAGTCTGAAATCACTTTAAGTTAACTTCTCAACATCAGGGGTTTTTTGGATCATCAGAGAGCAAATTTGGGCTGTGAATCCTGAAGAAAGGACAATGTATGGTTATACATATGGAGAGGGGAGATTTTTCTCCCTCCAAAGAGTACCAAGACTGAGAAGGACAGTTCCTTTTTTCCTTCTGTAGAGGTGAAATTTGAGGTTTTGTTTTTCTAGCCTAGCATGTTCTTACCTAGTGTATAATCCTCTGTTCAAGGGACTCCTGTCAGCCTCCTCTCCTGGACTGGGCCCCAGACTTTGTCTTCTGGCCCCAGAGTCCCTTTTACCTTCAAAGTGTAAGCTTAAGGTCATCAAACACGATTGAGGAGCTAACTCAGGCAGTCAACTTGAGCTGTTACTGACGTCTTGCCTTCCTGCTTTTACTTAATTTTTGGCCTGTGAGGCTTTTGCTTTCTTGCCAGCTTAAAGATATATAGTAAGTTGAACCAACCTTTGGTTAGGGTATACTTCAGGAGGTAGGTTAGTCACACTTCAGGAAATGGAAACTTTGGTAATTAACAAACAGAATAGTAGTGTTGGTTCGATGGCCGTTACTATCTCACATCTTTTATGGTTTTTTTATGTTTATATTTTATGGTTTATAGTTCTTTATACAGTACTTTGCCATTCTTTGAGGTCAATTCAAGTCACACTTCCCCCACTGAAGCTTTCCTTGATTACCTGAGTCAACATTAATCTCCTCTATTTAGAAATATTATGCCATTTTTTGTCCTTATTAACCAACAGATAAAACTTCTAACCAATCCTTTCTGGTTTTAGTGATAAACACATATTTAAGCCCTGCTTAATGATCTGTTTCAGAATTTTTAGTAAACTAATTTGTTTAAAACTGTGCATTTATAGTAGCAATTTGTTCATGATTATCATTCAGTCTTGTCACTTTAAGCTTGTTAATTATAACTTTACTTTTCAGTTAGGTATTACAATCTGTCATAGGCTGATACTGATGACATAGAAGTTGAACTCAACATCTGGTATTATCTTGTCTTTTTTGTGTATAGTCGCACCTACTTGTATAGTTCATTCACATTCTCATTTTCTTCTGGGGAGGGGAATAACAAATCCTGGTTTGAGAAAGTTCATAAATTTTTTTCTTTCATAAAAGTAACAACTATTTTCCATTTTTAAAAATTTTTTTCTTATTTTGCTACATCTACTGGAATGGAATATAACTACTTACTAGTACTAAATAGCAATAAAAGTAATATAGCAAATTTATTGAAAATTAGAAACTAGAAAACCCATAATATCATTATTAGCATTTTGGTAATCTTTTTCCACTTCTGCTGTGTTTTCATGCTTGTTATGATACTTGTTTCATTTAACATTACTCCTAAACATTTCTGATGTAAACTGTGATTTTGTATTTGAATAAAAGTTTTAAAAAGTAGTTTGTAAATTCAAACAGTATGAGGAAGCAAATAATAAGTGTCCCTCTTCCTTCAGTCATGACCAGAACCTTCTCCCCTTAGATTATGTGTGTGTGTGTGTGTGTGTGTGTGTGTGTGTGTCTGTGTCTGTGTCTGTATCTGTCTGCCTTATGTCTGTCTGTAACACAAATAGCATATCTTTACACAGATAGGATCTTGCTCTACTTTTTTTAATATACCTGCTTTTCTTTTTTGCTTAATGTGCCTTGCACACATTCTCATGTCAATGTACCTAGACCTACCTAATGATCAGTTATCAATATCCTATTATCCCTTATTCTATTAATAGCTAGTCCCTTACTGATGGATGTGGCTGTCATTTTTAATTACTGCATATTACTCAACTGAATGGATATATTTGTAAAGGTATTATACTATGATCTGCCTCTTAGAAAGTTTCTGAAGTATTTAGTACTATTTTTGCTGTATCATAAATTCTATATTTGGTTAAATTACATTATATAATTATTGATATTTGCAAGTTATATGTTTCCCACCTGGTTTCAAAGGAAAAAGATGTTATAACTTTAATTTTGTGCTAAATAATTATACAAGAGACGTAATAGGCACCAACAAATACATATTTGGCTGCCTTATTACAGCCAGGTTAGTTTGAGGGTCAACCTTTTTGGTTTGGGGAGTGTGTGTGTGTGTTTGTGTGTTTGGTTATGTGTATGCATGCGTATCCATGTACACTTTCATTTGAGTTCACCTTTTTACATGTGAATGTCATTTATTTTACCATTTCATTTGAGTTGCCACCATATCCAGTCTTGGATCATTTTCTAAAGGAAATGTAAAAGAAGGATAAGCTATTTCCAGAATTTTCATCTCGGTTGGAAATATAAGAAATGTACAGAATTGTGAATTACAGTCATGTGCTGCATAATGATATTTTGGTCAGTGACATACTGCATGTATGACAGTGGTCCCATAAGATGACAATGAAGCATATATAGAAACCTGGTATATGAGCACTTGATATTCATATTGCAGATTAAGTAGGGGAAATGACTGATACTCAATAATGGTGCTGGGACATTTAGCTTTCCATATTTAAAAAAAGAAATATGTATATGTAAAATCTAGGTTCATGTAAGTATACTCTATGATGTTCACACAATGATTAAATCAACCAACACCACATTTCTCAGAACATATCCCCATTGTTAAGCAATGCATGACTGTACTCGTATAAAGTCAAGTTATGTCATGAGCTCAATACTAAATTAGGTTGAACCATATAAGGTTCCTGACATTCAGCCATTTTGACCTATAAAAAAGGCAACTTCCTATATGAGTCAACCTAATCTGTATTTTATTTTATTTTTTTGGAGACAGATCTTGCTCTGTCATCCAGGCTAGAGTGCAGTGGGGCTATCATGGGTCACTGCAACCTCCACCTCCCGGGTTCAAGCAATTCTCATGCCTCAGCCTCCCAGGTAGGTGGGACTACAGGTATACACTACCACATCTGCTAATTTTTTGTATTTTTGGTAGAGACAGAGTTTTGCCATGATGGCCAGGCTGGTCTCGAACTCCAGACCTCGAGTGATCCACCTGCCTTGGCCTCCCAGAGTTCTGGGATTACAGGAGTAAGCCACAGAGCCTGGCCTTTAATCTGTATTTTAAATTCAGAGAAGCATCATAATAGAGAAACATGAGCTGGACTATAAACATCTTTTTTAATAGGTGGAGAAATCATCATAAAAGAAGGCCTAGAGAGTAGGATTAGCATGCCATCTAGAGAAAATTATGAAGAAGTAGTGGATAACTTTAGGCCAGGTGTGGCAGCTCATGCCTGTAACCCTAGCACTTTGGGAGGCTGAGGCAGGTGGATCACCTAAGGCCAGGTGTTCAAGGCCAGCCTGGCCAACATGATGAAACTCTAATTCTATTAAAAATACAAAAATTAGCTGAATGTGGTAGTTCATGCCTGTAATCCCGGCTACTTGGGAGTCTGAGGCACACGAATCACTTGAACCTGGGAGGTAGAGGTTGCAGTGAGCCAAGATGGCACTGAGTCTGTCTAAAAAAAAAAAAAAAAAAAGTAGTGGATAACTTTAAATTAAGCTGAATGTGAGTTGTAGTATCAGAAAGAATAGACTAGAAAGGCCTGAATTATTTTGGGACTGAATGCCAAGTGGAGGTATTTTAAACTTTTTTTCTTTAACTTTAATCCTTTAAGCCACTAGTCCTTAAACTTTGGTATATAGCAAAACTGCTAGGCTTAATAAAACGATTACTCAGCTCTACCACCAAAGTTTCTGATTCAGTATGTCTGGGTGACACCCAATAATGTTAACACATTTCTAGATGATAGTGATGCTTATGCTGCTAGTGTGAGGACTGTACTTTAAGAGCCATTGTTTAGGCTGTGGGAGATTTACTAGAGATACTTGAGCATAGAAAGCACTCAGTGAAATTGCTTTAGGAATATTATGTGGGATTGTGCAGAGCAGATTGGAAGAGAAAGTGATGAGAGTCAGCATATCTACTTTATGAACCCACTGCATAAATTAATCCATGAGGCCATCCCATTATCCCACACAGTGTTATCACTGTTTTGACTTCTCTTAGCTCTGTCACCTGATCTAATCTGTTTTATTCCCTCTGTGCCCATGTTGAATATGAAGAACCTGTCTGTTTTCACCAACTTAGTCTCCTCCTTTTTTTTTTTTTTTTTTTCCCTTTTTGTCTCCTTTCCCAAGTTTTAAAGACCATGATGATGAGGTTTTCAGAGCTGTTCTCTTTGGGCATTTAATCCATGTTTATTATTTTGTTTCTATTTTACCGGTTTCCTTTCTCCAAATAAATGAAGACTTTTTGTATTCTTTTTATTTCAGAATGGGAAACTAAAGCCCAAGCATGTACTCCAGTAGCGGGTATGTCTAAACTCACAAAGGAAGAAACCAAGGCCATCAAATTAGAAGACTCATATGACTATGATGACAGATTAGAGAGGCGAGCAACAGGAGGCTTCTGGAAAATTCCCACTAATGAAAGAGGTTTCAGTTTGAAGTCAGTCCTTTCACAAGAAGATGATCCTACAGAAGAATGTCTTAGTAAATATGATATATATAGAAATAATTTTGAAAAGCATTCAAACCTAATTGTACAGTTTGATACCCAGTTAGATAATAAAACTATGTATAATGAAGGCAGGGCAACCTTCAATCATGTCTCGTATGGTATTGTACATAGGAAAATACTTCCTGGAGAGAAGCCTTACAAGTGTAATGTGTGTGGGAAAAAATTTAGAAAATACCCATCCCTCCTGAAACACCAAAGTACCCATGCCAAAGAGAAATCATATGAATGTGAAGAATGTGGGAAAGAGTTCAGGCATATCTCATCCCTCATTGCACATCAGAGAATGCACACTGGAGAAAAACCATATGAATGCCACCAGTGTGGTAAAGCCTTCAGCCAGCGTGCACACCTTACTATACATCAGAGAATTCATACTGGAGAAAAGCCCTATAAATGTGATGACTGTGGAAAAGACTTTAGTCAGCGTGCACACCTTACCATCCATCAAAGAACACATACTGGAGAGAAACCATATAAATGCTTGGAATGTGGTAAAACCTTCAGTCATAGTTCATCACTGATTAATCATCAGAGAGTTCATACTGGAGAAAAACCTTATATATGTAATGAATGTGGGAAGACTTTCAGTCAGAGTACACACCTTCTTCAGCATCAAAAAATACATACTGGGAAGAAACCATATAAATGCAATGAATGTTGGAAAGTGTTTAGTCAGAGTACTTACCTTATTCGACATCAGAGAATTCATTCTGGAGAGAAGTGTTATAAATGTAATGAATGCGGAAAAGCCTTTGCTCACTCCTCGACCCTTATTCAACATCAAACCACTCATACTGGAGAGAAATCATATATATGTAATATATGTGGGAAAGCCTTCAGCCAGAGTGCAAACCTTACTCAACATCATAGAACACATACTGGAGAGAAACCATATAAATGCAGTGTGTGTGGGAAAGCATTCAGCCAGAGTGTGCACCTTACTCAACATCAGAGGATTCATAATGGAGAAAAACCCTTTAAATGCAATATATGTGGGAAAGCATATAGACAAGGTGCAAATCTTACTCAGCATCAAAGGATTCATACTGGAGAGAAACCCTATAAATGTAATGAATGTGGGAAAGCTTTTATTTATTCTTCATCACTCAATCAACATCAGAGAACTCATACTGGAGAGAGACCCTATAAATGCAATGAATGTGATAAGGATTTTAGCCAGAGAACATGCCTTATTCAACACCAGAGAATTCACACAGGAGAGAAACCCTATGCATGTCGTATATGTGGTAAAACCTTCACCCAGAGTACAAACCTCATTCAGCATCAACGTGTTCATACAGGTGCCAAACTTCGTAATTAATGGATAAGGGAAACTTCATTTAGGTTTTACAACTTCATTTCAATTTTATTTTGTGCGTTCTGTGTGTTAAAACATTCAGAAGAAATCCGAAGAAGTGCAATATGCTAGATAACACTCAGCAACAGAATTAGTGGCATGGATATAACATTTAGATTTAATGTGAAATTTAAGAAGGAAATTTGACTTCTTAACCTTTATTTGATATGAGTTTAATTCATTACAGAAAGAAACCCTGTGAAGGGTATTCAAAAACATAACTCATCAACTACTTCAAGTACAGTCATCCCTCGGTATACTTGGGGAATTGGTTCCAGAACCACCCATGTATACCAAAATCTACCCATACTCAAGTTGCACAGTCAGCCTGGCGGAACCTGTGTATATGAAAAGCCCTACATCTACACAGGATTCCCATCCCTGAATAATGTACTTTCAAACTCTGTTCAGTTGAACAAAAAAAAATCCAGTATAAGTGGATCTGTACAGTTCAAACATGTTGTTCAAGAGTCAACTGTACATCTTAATGAGGCCTTACGAGTGTAACTTGGGAAAGTGTCCATCAAGTAGAGATTTCACACTAGAGAGTAATCTTAAAATTGCAGAAAAGAGAAAGCTGCTTTCAGGCCTTTTATTTTTTCCCAGCTTTGAAGCCTTAAAACATGTAAGAATTCCCTCCTGTTTTACTTCCCCTTCTCCTGTTATGCCATAACTGCCATATGGAGCCAGTAGGTTTGAAAAAACAGTTGAAAGTATCTTAAAGATTTCTATGTGATCACTGTTTAGTTACACCTTCCCTCAGATACTGAAATATTAAAGAGGCTTAATGAAAGATAAAGTAGAAACTAATGTGTATATAATATTAGATGTGTACAGATTTAGTTAAACAGGCAAAAATTAAATGCCCCAAGTTTAAATGAATTTTTAATACGTTATCCTTGATTTCACTAGGTTATGATGTTCAAGGTCATCCTTACAGAAAAAACTAGGTATAAGGTATACAGTTCCCATTTTTTTCACCTGACTCCTAAATTTATATGTTAGGTTTCTCTGTGACTGTTTTACTATGGAAAATTCATTTCTTCCATTGAAACACGTTTCTTGAGTATCTACTATGCTCAGGTCCCAAACTTCTTAATTGGATCCTTTCAAGGCTTGTTGCAGTGGTGAAAATCACAGGTGATTTACACAACAGAAAGATTTCTAGAGTAATGAGAAAGTGAGGATGTGATATTTTGTCATGGAATGAGCGTAAGCAACCTGCTAAAATGGGTTACCAAATGGTACCTAGATTCCAAGAGAAGGAAGTGGAAGTAATGGTGCAGCTATGTAAATAATGTGAGAAAAAAATAAGTAATGGAAAATAGATTTGAGTTCACTGAAGAATGTGGGTCGAGGAAAAGGTGAAATTTTAATGGAGTGAGGAAAAATACATAGATAATTGCTATAACATGAAAAGTAATTGGATTTGCTTTGCCTATAGAATGAGAATGGCTAAATAAAAAAGAATTCAGCCTGGTTATTAAACTAAAAACAAAATGACTTATTTTTAAGGAATAAATGGAAGCCTGACACTCCTTCATACATACAAGAAAAATAGAGATTACTCTTAACATGTCAGGAAAAAAATTAATAGTAAAAAGCACTGACGCAGTAATCATTAAACAATGATAACTGGGTTTGTGGGTTCTAAACATAAAAAGAAAACTGGCAGAAATGCAAATAGAAATAGATAAAAAATACTATTGCATTTCATATTTATAGCATTCCACTACCAGAATATAAAGCCATATTCTGAGAACTGAGATTTCATTGTGCTCATATTTGTTTTTCCAGTCCCTTGCATAATAGCACATGGTCACTACATGGTTGGATTAATTAATTATTGGATGAATAAATTAGATAAATTATATAATTTATCTAATTTAAAATTAAATTACCATTAATTATATAAATTAGATTTCAGTAATAAAGTAGAATTGACTGGCATGGAGTGAAAATTGGTATAACTAAAAATACTATTGTGCGTATATCAAAGAAATGTTCAACAAATAACATTTACTTGGGAATTGCTTAAAAATAGTGAATCTGATTTCATGGCACATCTACACAGGAGATTTTCCCAAGCTAAATGAGGGGAAATTGATATCAATTCTGATACTATAAATACCAATTTAAGCATGTATTAACCATGCAACTTCCTTTGGACATTACTGTTTATAAAACTGTCCTACAAACAGGTACTGAAGGACAGACCCGGGATCCTAGCATCCTAAAGGCTATATTGTTGAGTGTTTTCTGTAAGAAACTTGATTTCCCTTTCTCTTACATTAGTTAACCTTGATTTCATAGTATCATTCTGCACAAAGTACAGGTTGCAGAATACTCAAACTGTGCTTATATAGTTATGTTTTTTTTAAAAAAATAACAGTTGTTTGAAAATCTTATTTTTTTGATGCTGCTTCATCCCTCACACAACACTTATTTCTCTTGGTTGAGCATGTGGCATGTTAAAAGTCCATAGCACCTTTCTTTGCTTTACTGTTTCCTGCCTTTGTATGTTTTATGTAAATAATGCATTTATAAAGTTTTCCACTGATACACAGAGGCAATTGATGCACCTATAAAATAGCAGATTAGTAATATTGGAGTACCCTAGATCTTTGTGTATTTTTCCCACTTTTACAGTTGTCTGACCCACAAATTATTCAGCAGTTTTTAGCAAATAGCCTTACTTTCCAGAACTTTTTATTATGAGTTTTCAAATATACAGAAAGGTTTAAAAATAATAAAATGAACTGCATACCCACGTATATTTAAAAACCAACATTTTGCCATATTTTTTTTTTACCAAACATTGGAAAGTAACTTACAGACATGACACTTCATCTCTAAATACTTAAGCATGCATCTCGTAAAAATCAGGACAATCTTTTACAGAACCACAATACAATTACATACCTTAAAAAAAGGACAGTAATTCCCTAATATCTGAAGACCTAGTCTATGTTTAGATTTTCTTTGTTTATCCAGTCAGTTTTCACACATAGTATTTGATTGTTATGTCTGTTTCATCTATCTAGAACAGTCCCCACTTTGGTTTTTCCTTTTTAAGAGAGCAGGTCAGTTGTCTTGGAAGAATATCTCACATTCAGGATTTAACTGATTATTTACATGTGTGTTGTTCCTGTACCCCTTGTAGTTTCCATAAATTAGAAGTTAGGGCAAAAGGCTTGATTGGATTGTTTAAACATTTTAATGATAACACCTCACAGATGTATTTCATAGTGCATCATATCAAAAGTCTCACTAATACCAGGTTGACTCACTATCAATGGATCACTCAGTTGAGGTGGTAACCACGTATCTTCCCAATATAAAGGTGGTTTTTCCTATTGCAATTAACAATTTGTGGAGTGACACTGGCAGTATATAGATATTTTGGTTGCCAACAACTTCTTACCTGGTAAAAAGTAACCAACGGTGATCCTTGCCTGAATCCGTTGTTTCATCAGTGTTTGCAAAATGACAGTTTTATAATTTTATTTTACATTTGTTGAGTAGCATTCTTGTATAGCCTTCCCTCATCAACTAGGAATGCACTAGAGGCAGAGTTAGGCTCAATTATTTTCCCTTAATTACCAGTGTTGGAGTTTAATTACCAGTAAAGAATTTGGTACTCTCATCTGCAGTGATAACAGATGATTCAATGTGTTAACAGTCATTTATGATAATTGTTTTTGATGTTCAGATTGTCCCAAATTTGGCCAGGTGCAGCCCTTAAAGTAGTTCTTGATATCCTTTTGACATTCACTGTCTACTCTTTTATTGCCTTCTAACACAAGATATCTCACCTAAATTGGAGAGAACACTTCTATGTTATGCATGCTAGAAAGCAACAAATTAGCTCCAAAAGGCCTGTGACACGGCCATCAGGAAATTTACAAGGGAATAGAGCTTATCAGTTAATCTGCCAGGTGGGTTAAGTAGAGGGCAATTAAGAGAGCAACTAGATGTATACCTAATATATTGTGTTTTAACTATTACATGTCTTGATAAATTATGGTATTTATAAGCTAATAGCCCTCCTTTCCCATCACATCTCTTAAGGTAGGTTTCTGGTAAGATCTAAATATTAATCTTAAGGATCTGTTTCATGCAAATCTAAGTACTAGTTTTTCTTACTAAACCTTTATTTGGTCTCTAAAACTTTAAGGCTGTTCTGTTTCATTCTTTGTCTTCTGGTGTCAGTTCACTTGCATGTGCTGATAAATGTATTCTTACTCCTCTATTTCTGTTATTCTCCCCATGGCTCTATATTTCATCATAATTAGTAGCCCCTTAAAACACTATAACCATTAAAAATGGCAAGCATGTGCACTACAGTGATATGTACAAATGTGTGTGTAAGTGTGTAAGCAGCATTGGGCCCTGCACTCTGTATGAATGGGAAAGTGAACCGCATGATGCTGAAGTATCTTGCTTGAGGTCATATATCATATAATGACAGAATAAGGATTGGAACTGCATAGCTCCAGCACTTAGTTGAGTTCTTCTTGTAAAATAGTGTTAAATGGAAATTCTGAGTACAAACAGTATGTACATACAATTTTATAAAATTATGTATTTTTATGAGATTAGAGCACCAAAAATTTTTTTAAACGGTTTTTGTCTTTTTTCCCATACAGTTTCTTTCTTTCTTTCTTTTTCATTTGTTTGTTTTAAGGAGCAGAGAGTTTAAAAGGCAATAAGGGGCAAGAAGGAAGGGAAAAGGAAGAAAGAAGAAGCTCCCCTGTACAGAGACAGAGGGAGGGGGTCTCCAAAGCTGAAAGAGGAGGTCCCCACCGGCCACAGAAACCTGCCAGGTATATATGCAGAAGCTAGAGGAGATGGTGTTTGATTTGCATAGGGCTCAGGGGTTTGATTTGACTAGGCTTCTTGTTCATATAGCATGAGAAAGAGCTGGCCCACCCACCCTAGTATTTTAATATGCAAATGCAGGGTACCATGATGTTCTACACATGTGGGGATATATGGGGGTGGCCATGTTGCCAGGAACATATGCGGCAAGGGCAAGAAGGTGGGAAACACCATGTTGGATGGACCCAGTTTCTAATGGCCAACATTTGCATATCAAAGGTTGCTGGCCTGACTCTAAGAGCTGGGGCTTTACAAGAAACTTTTCTGGAAATGCTTTAAAAAATGAAAACTTCCTAAGGACCCCCTTTTCTCTCTATCTGATTTCTTACTAACACCTACCACATTCCTCCCTGCGGTGATATCACACTAACTTACTGTTAAGTGGTTTTGGGCAATGACTCTTTTTGACTGCTTCCTGCTGAAAAGGGCATCGAATGGAGAACAGCAGCTAGGGCACCTTCTGAGGTCAACTTAAGGGTCCTCAGAAGAATGGCATGTCCATATGTGGTTCAGTTTGCATCACCATTTGGAGTTTGATTGCTTCTAGGCAAGAATAAACAATTAGAGTTATAGTATTGAGTATACAGGGTTCAAATATCAATACAAGACATATAAGCAAGAGAGGGCTTAATAAAGGGGCTAACCAATTCCATAAAGAAGACTAGAATTCATTAAAGAGGGATTGTAGCCATGCAGGGCTGATGCTGGCATTTTCCCTGAGCCTGTTAATAATTTTGATTTGATTTTTAAGTACCTACAGATTTTTCTCTATTTTACTAAAGGTGTTAATCATTACTAAACCCAATAAAAAGTCCTAGCAGACTCAGTGATAGTAAAACTTTCATGCTTCCTTTTTGTCAGTAACTATTATCCCTGCTATAAGGATAACAATTAAGCAAAATACAACAGCAATGGAAACGCTATACAATATGTCGGTTAGAAGGTGCTACCATGTATAACCCTATTGCAAATAGTAGAGTGAATATAGCAGTTTCCACAAGTGTGTAGTAGATAATTTCCATCTAAAATTTTACTTGCCAAGATACAGAGTTTTCCTTTGTTGGTCTATGAAGCCTTGTTTTTATTTTCCCAAACAAAGAAAGCTCTGGGTTATGGGCATCCTACTCACTTTCATTACCTGGCAGAATTTGCAGGATAATTGCCCAGAACTAGCATATTTATTCAAATTTTTACATTACCCATTCCTTTTTCTTTCTTCCAAACTGGAGGAGATTACCACTTGATTCACAGAAATAAGCAGGGTTAGTCTAAAATGTAGGCAAAAACTTAAATACAATTAATGATACTAGGATTTAACGAGGAATGTATGATAAGCTTTGGAGTATAATTTTTCTCTCCAGTCCTCGTTTTTGATTAAAACAAATTATGATAGGACCATGTGTGTTGCTTATAGAATAAACATTAGTCCTGTGCATGGCCTGATTATTTGCATAAAATGCAGCAAGAGAGGGTATTTCTACATAGGCCTTTTGGATTGGCTTTGATGAAACTCTGTTCCACAAGGAATCTCAGCTAAGACCTTTTAAAACACAGCTCAGCCATGAATTTGTATCCTCAAATACCTGTGAATTGAGTGATCCTCTCCTTTTGAGGTCCCAAGATAAGCTCCCAGACCTGTTAGAAAGTGACATTCTTTACTGACCACAGGTTAGGAACCCTGTGCAGGGACTGTGCAGACAACCTCAAGAGGCTTTTATTGGCTCTGCATGTCAAACTTGTTTCCCTTTTCAGTTAAAGCCTTGGTAATATAACCAGTTTTTCCAATTGTGTCCTGTTGACAAAGAAAAATGGATTCTTATTGCACTGATGCAAACAACTATATTGCCATAAGTTAAGAGTACTTACAGACAGTCTTCAAATTCTAGAGGAACCAGGTAGAGAAGAATAAACATGCACCAAATTTTGTTCACAGGAGTATACCGTACTCAATTGGATATTAAAGGCCGTAAATAGTTTAAAATAACTTTCATTGACTGAAAGAAAAAATAGGGATCAGCAATATTCCAAGCAAAAGTTAAAACTTGTTAGAAACAAATGCTTGTTTCTTGGTGCCGAAAAGAAGAACTGGTGCTCAAAGAATTTTCTCAGCAAGGCAATTTTACTTTCTGCAGAAAGGGTGCTTCTCAAAAGTCTGATTCCCGCAAGAGCACACATGAACAAAGGAAAGCAGGGGTTTTTATTATCTCTAACACAGCTTGTCCCTGTTACTCTATCCTGCCTCCATTGGCAGGAGTTGGACCATGCAATCTAAGCTAAACCCAGTTAGCTAACTTGAAAACTGCAGTAATGCAGTTATACTGGTGGGAAAGCAGGAAGATCAGTTTCAGCAGGAGTAGCCATTGCAATGGGAAGGTTAATTCACAGAGCAGGTAGCAGATGTGGAATGTGGGTTCTATAGATAAGGACTGGCAGGAAGGTTGTTTACCAGGGCAGGGGGAACACAGAGAGTAAGAAAGTCTGGCCTTGAAAGCAGGGAACAAAGACAAGGAAACTTAAGCAAGCTAAATCTTTGAAGAAGAATTTCTTACTGTATTCAACAATCCCCCCTTTAATTTTTTTATACTATTTCTTCTTCAAATCTTTTTTGCATAATTTGGCTCTGTTGTTCTACTTGGTCTTCTAAAAGAAAAAGCTCATTTTAACAAAGAGGAGCAGGATCGAGGGAGGTTTTGGTGAGAGCTGTTTCAATAAGCTTTTGTATTGGTCCTCAGGCACAGGGTATGACACAACATCCTACAAGAATAAGCGACCCTATTCCAATGGCAAAAGAGATGAGGATTGAGGACCTAAGTCCCTTCCATTTGCCAAGCTAATTTCTCGTTAAATGTGGGAAGGGGTTGTTTAGTCCAGAATTTTTATCTAGCTCATTTGATAAGGCAGTTAGACCTTGTAGTGCTTTTGTTATGGTCTTGCTGTGAGTGGTATTATTAGGGATAAAAGCACAGCATTGGGTTCCAATCATAACACAAACTCCACCCTCTTTCATTAGTATATCATGTCTAATGCTATTCTGTTTTCCTAGGCCATTTGACCGTGGGTCCTTATTGTTCAGCTGTCTCTTAATTGTTCAGCATCTCTAGTATAATTAACAAATCATTGTTGATTGTAATAAATGTAGTTTATCCAATTCACATTCTTATTTATAGTTAACCACCAGAAGAACATAGATTCAAATCCTGCAGTTATCTGATTCTGGGCTTTAAATTCATCTGACGCTCCTCATGGGACCCCAATGACATCTATATAAATATGACAGTCAAAGGACCCATGAGGCACCTCTCTTGTCCTACAGTGTTTGGTTTATATCTTTTCTGGTTGATGAAATGCCAGGGTGAAAGGGATGGCCAATTAAATTAGAGCACAAGTTCTGCACCACTTGTGGACACACTTGGCAGAGTATCCAGTAATGGTCCACCATACTACCATTATACATCCACTCAAGGATGACTAAGGGCAGACTGATGGGTAAGCTCTTGGAAGGACTTAAGCTCGATGCATCCCATTAAGGCTGTAAGGAACGCCAAGTTTTCTCCCTGTTGTGAGAGACATGAAGTAAAATTGGCATTGGGAGACAGAAGCTGGATGGCCCTCAGGGGCTGACCCACAGAGTGTTGAACTTCAGGAAACAGCAGAGAAGGAGCTTGGCATGATTTGTCACCCCAGGCTGAGGGATCTTGGAAGAGAGCTACCATGTAGCTCATGCCTAGTCAGTTGGAAGACCATCTGAGTGGAAAAGGCACAATCTGGGCCTCTGGTCTACTGTGCACACAAGTGTAACATTCACTTTTGTTTAAAGTGTGGATGGAATATTTATTCCATTTCAGCCAAGCATTTGCATCTTGATATCCTGCCTCTAGAGCTACAGTTTGCTTTAAATCATTACTTTGGTTGGGTTGTTCTGGAGATGGGAGGAGGATGCTGGGCTTGCTATACCTGGGGAGAGCATTAGGTTTCGCATGTCTCTCAGACTCTGAGTCTGAATTTTTTTATTATTGCTAACCAATGGTTTAGCTAACCTCAGAGAGAAGATTCCTATGGGATCCTGTCCTGTAACATCTGCTCCTAGCCCATACCATTTGAATACAGAGGGTTCCTTGGCCATTGTTTGGAGATTATATATAATCAGCAAAAAGGAGTTACACTGCAATGGCTTATAATTTGGTGGGTGGGACCATGAATTAGTTGGAGTTTTTGTTTTAGTCCCTGTAACTTATTTGAAAAAGGGGGCTTGGCTGTCCACTCTTTATACTGAGTGGTCCACCAAACATCCGCCCAGTCACCACAGGGACTTTTTAAGGCCCCATACTTATAGTTGGTTGACCCTTTATGGTATGGACATAGATACTTACCTACATGTGATAGCTTCCTATGAGCTTGCTTGTCTCCACACAAGATGACTAAACAAGCATTGAACTGAAGGGTCAAAGGACGGTCAGCCCAAGTCACACTAATGACAAGATGACCTTCTGTTGGAAATAAAAGAGAAAATAACTCATTATTAAGCTCTTTTTAGAGTTAATTTGGTGGCGGTGAGCCCTGGAGTGACGGTCCATGATTCTGGAGGTGGCGGCGCTTTTTTGACTTGGATGTGATGAGTCCATCCTCTTTCCACTGTTTGGACTGCAGTCTCAGTAGTTAGGAGCACCAGGTAGGGTCCTTCCCAAGCTGGTTTGAGTTGCCCTTCCTTCCACCCTTTGATGAGGATGTGGTCTCCAGACTGATGCTGATGTGCTGGAAACTCCAGGGGCAGGGCCTATGCTAGGAGACCTTTAGTTTTAAGGGAAGAGAAGGTAGAAGATAGATGAAGTATATAATTTTTGAGGAATTGATCTTTTGTTTCAAATGTAGGAATGTCAGCAGTGGAGTGTAAGTAGAGCAATCCATGGAGCACCTCATAAGGGGAAAGGCCAATATCTCTCTGAGGTGGCAGTTCAGATTCTTAACAAAGCAATAGGAAGACATTTAGTCCATGGCAATTGAGTTTCTAGAACTCATTTACTTAAGTAGCTTTTTAGAGTCTGATTCACCCTTTCTACTCTTCCTGAGGAGGATGGATGCCAAGGGATATGGTATTCCCGTTTTATCTCTAGTACCTGGGCTAACTTTTTAATGACACGTGCAGTGAAATGGGTTCCATTATCTGAATCAATGTTTTCCATTAGTCCTAATCTGGGTACGATGCTTTCAATTAATGCCTCAATTACATAACTGGCAGTTGCACTTGAGAATGGGATAGCCTCTACCCAGTGGGTAAAGTGGTCTATTATTACTGATAAGTATTTTAAATGACCAATTGGGGGCATTTCAGTATAATCAATCTGAACACTGAAATGTTCCTAGTCCTAGATCCCTTCCTCCAAGGGACAGTTTTCTTAGAATCTGCTTATTAGTCCTTTTACATATTAAGTAACTATCTAACTTGTTTAGGGTGTAAGTTCCTATATACTGTAGACCCTTAGAACTGCATCGCTCATGGCTTGGGATCCACAGTGTGTACCCTGATATAGCTGAGGCAAGATCTCTCACATAAGGTGCTTGGATAACATTTCTCTTTGGTCTAGTAACAGCCATTTTCCTTCTGAGTCTTCTCTGGCTCCTATCTTTAATTTTTCTTTTCTTTTTCAATGGAAGAGAAAATGGAGATTGCAGTAGGGGAAGGAAGACAAGGAGTTATGTGAAACACAGATATTTCAGAGGAAACAGAAGCATGTTTGGCTATCTGGTCTGCTACGTTATTTCCTCAACTTTCAAAAGAAAGGCTTTTCTGGTGTCCGGGGACATGGACAATAGCGATTTCTTCTGGCAACAGAAGATTATCTAGTACTTGGATGATTAACTCCTTATGAACAAGGTCTTGACTTTTACTATTAATGAGACCTCATTCAGTCCAAATTTTTCCAAATGTATGAGCCACTCCAAAGGCGTACTTAGAATCAGTATAGATGTTTCCTACCTGGTTCTGCAAGTACTATAAGGCTTGGCTGAGTGCAAACAACTCACAAGTTTGGGCAGACCAATTATTAGGCAATTTTCCTGACTCTATTTCTTAAAGAGTTTCTCCATCAATTACTGAATATCCTTGTGTCTTTTTCCCTCAGTCACCTGGGAAGAATCATCTATAAGGAAGTGCTGTCCTGTTTGGAAAGGGGTCTCTCCTAGATCTGGCCTGACTTTTGTTTAGTAGTCAATTAAATCTAGACATAGGTGTTCTCTTTTTGGATTTGGGTTTCCCATCAAGAAGCCTGCTGGGTTGAATGAATTACCAGTAGTTAAATCATCTTTTACTCATAGAATAGCCTCATATGTTAAGATTCTGGAGTCAGTGAGCCACCTTCCTGCTTTTTTATTTAAAATAGCTCTAACTTGGTGGGGTGTGCTTACTGTTAATCTCCCTCCAAAGGTTAATTTTCTACTCTCTTAACTAATACTGCTGTAGCTGCAACGGATTGGATGCACTGAGGCCATCCACAGGCAACTGGGTCCAAAATTTTTGACAGGAAGGCCACGGGCTGCTGGAAGCCTCCATGCTCTTGGGTAAGCACCCCTAAAGCCACCCCATTATTCGTGCTGACAAAAAGGTGAAATGGTTTTTCTAGGGAAGGTAAGGCTAAGGCAGGGGTAGTTATAAGCCTTTCTTTTAGCTCTTTTACCTGATTGACCTCTTCAGAAGTCCACAGGAGACAGGATTTCCCTGGGCAAGTTTTTGATTAAAAAGTTTACTGTTTGGTGCATATGAGTCAATCCATAAGCAGCAGTATCCAACAAACCCTAAAAATTTCCTGAGTTCCTGTTTAGTCTAAGACAAGGGTAAGGACATGATTCCTTCAATTTGTTCAGGCTCATCCTTCACTTGCCTGCACTTATTAAGTGACCTAAATATTTAACTTCAGGCTCCACATACTGAAGCTTTCCCTTTAAATTCCTGTAACCCCTCGAACTGCGGATGGTTAAGAATATGTGTAGGGAAGCCAGCTACTTTCTGCATATTCTTACCAGATATGAAAATATCGTCGACATTTTGAAGCAGGCATAATTGTTTTGAAACAGAAACGTTTTCCAGCACTTGCTCTAAAATTTGACCAAAAAGGTTGAGTGAATCGGTGAACCCTTGGGGCAAGGCTGTCCATCAATATTGTCGTTTTTGCCCTGACTGGGGATCCTCCCATTCAAAGGCAAATATGTCTCGCCTATCTTCAGCCAGGGAACATGCCCAAAAAGCATCCTTTAAATCTATTACAGTAAACCATTGATGATTATATGGAATTTTGCTGAGAGTGGTGTAAGGGTTGGTGACAATGGGGTGAGTGGTCTGGACTACTTGGTTAATGGCCCTGAGGTCTTGCACCAGCCAGTATGACCCATTTGATTTCTTGACAGGCAGTATTGGGGTGTTATAAGGAGACATACAGGGTTCAAGAAGCCCATCTTTAATGAGACTTATCCTGCCCTATCCTGCCCTCTAAGGGAATAGTATTACTTCCTCCTCACTACTTCCCCAGGGGTTTTTAGCTTGACATGGGTTGGGGGAATGTGAAGCTTTCCCAAGTTCCTTTCCCTTAACCAGACATTGAGATGAATGTATTTCTCATTCACAGTGGTAAGTTTAATGAAGTAAGGAATCCCATTGGGCTGACTTGTAGGCCTATTCCAAACTTTAAGATTAAGTCTCTTCCTAAAAAATTAGTTCCTGCTTCAGGGATTAACAAAAATTGAATCTTGGTATTTGACTTCTGTATCTGCTAAGATTCTTTCCTTAAATCCTTCCCCTTTTACCCCAGAGACTACAAATTCTTCTGAAGTGCAGGCAATATTAGATGGGGGGGAAACAAACAGAGGAATGGGCCACTCCTGAATCAACTAAAAAGGTGATAATCTCATATGTAGATCCCACTTCCAAATAGATCCTGGTGGGACTCAAAATAACATAGACAGAACCTCTGACTTCCCTATTCCTCTTCCAAGGTCATGAGTGGAAGGGCTTCTCTCTCCTTTTCTAATTAGGGACATTCTCTTTTGAAGTGGCCCATCCTTCCACGTTTGTAACACCTATCTTGTCCTTCTCCTCTCTTAGTTCTGGGACTTTTTGGTCTTGCTTCTCTATGCTCTGTAGGAGGCATGGGGAATGTAGGCTTGGCTCCTCTAATTGAAGGTTTGGATCCTCTAAACTGAATCTGGGAGGTTTGGAATCCTTTATAGTTTCTGGATCCCTGGAAGCCTTGGTTAGAAGCATATGGGTTTGGAGCCACCTGCTGGAAAGTGGATAACATCAATTTTGTCTTCTGATTTTGCTTTTCTTCATCCCTCTTCACATACACCTTTTGAGCGTCTCTGAGTTCACTTAGAGGCCGGTTTTCCCAGTCTTCCAATTTTTATAACTTTTTTGAAATGTCTGGCCAGCTTTTAATGACAAAATGGACCTTTAACATCTCTAGCCCAAGGGGATCTTCTAAATTCAGATCTGCATATTGTCTCATCTGCTTTTAGTCTGTCTAGGAATCTCATAGGTCACTCATCTTTCTCCTGTTGTATATAAAATGCTTTAGAGAGGTTTTGAGTTCGGGATACAGATTCCCTGATTCCTTTTATTATCATTTCCCTTAAGTCCTGCATGTTTTCTGGGTGAACTGCATTGTTATTGTCCCACCAGGGGTCTTGGGCAGGAAATTTTTGGTCCGCGGTAGGAACGTTTTGATTAAGAGGATGTTCACATTCCCAAATTGCCATAATAGCTCTACAGATCATGTTTCTTTCCTCCCCTAAAAAGAGGATGCCTAGGATAGACATTAGCTTGACCTAAGTATGTAACTAAGGTCCTGAGAATTGATCAACTTAATCTGCCACTCCATAGAGGTCATCTAGCAGTGGCTTAAGTTCTTTCTTCAGACCTCAGACTTCTGAACTAGTCAAGGGAGTATTTACAAAACCAATGACTCCCTTTCCTTGTGGTACTTCCTTTAAAGGAAAGAGAGTTGAGGCTGACTCCTTAGGTGTGGAAGGAAGAGAAGTTCTGAATGTTCTTTTTACACTGCTTTATTTCACATTGGAGCCCTTTTAAGGAAGGATATTTAGGTTGAAAATAAACAGGCTCTTGGGACGACTGCCCCTGAGAGTCAGGGTTGTAAGCAGGGGGAATATCATGAGTAGGAGAAGAATGTGGGACAGGATCTGGGGCAGCAGCATCTGCCTGAGGAAAGGAAGGGTTAGGATTAGGGGCAGTAAGCAGAGGAAGACAGTCTAGGGGATCACATGTGCTGGCTTTAGGTGTGGGAGTCAGCTTGTCTGACTTTTCAATTTGTAATGCTAGATTGGGTTCTTCCCTATTTGTCTTTAAGGGAAAGAGGAGGACAGGTCCCTGTCTCCAACAAAGAACATAGTCTAGTTCTTCTTGAGAAAGTGGACTTTTATCATTAACATATTAGATTAGAAGTTGACACATTATATCCTCAGTCAACACAAACTTTGGCCAGAAGATTGAAAGTTTGAGGATGGGACCCTGGGTCCAAATGAAACAGCAATATTTTATCCTTTGCTGCTTCTTCTTATGCTTAGTCCTCTCATTATCTTTCCAATATTTTAACATGAAACCTAGGGGACTATCAGAGGGTATATCCTTGTTGTTACTATTTTTTTCCTTCTTATTCTCTGTCTTGCTTGGGGTATTTCCCATATTGGGTCCTAGCTAGACTTAATCCCTCATATTGGGGGTTTCTTGCCTACTGGAGGCTCACCGTGGCTTAATCCCTCATATTAGGGATCTCTCTCTCTCTCTTTCTCTCTCTGGGCTTTCTGTGGCTCAATCCTTTGTATTAGGGATTTCTTGCCTATCTTCTAGCTTTATCTGCTGGAGGCTCCTCACACTCTTCTCCTTTCACTTTGTCCGCTCTGGCTGCTTCCCTCGAGGGAATATTTCAAGTCCCTCTTAGCATTGACAGGACTATATAAACCCCAACATCAGGATCCTTTAGAGAAGGCCACCCTAAGTCATATGAGGTAACCACGGAACTGCAGGTTGGAGTCACTCCACACAGCAGTAATGCTTGTTGCCATTCATGCACTTTCAGCCTCCAGAATACCCTGACCAAGGAATACTTCACCACCCCTGCAGTTTTTCTTGCCTTAGTATGTCCCAACCAAGGAATACTTCACTTCTCCCTGTGGCTTTTCTTACCTGGGTCCTGACCACCAAGGAAATACTTTGCTGGCTCCCATGGCTTTTCCTTCCTTTGTCTGTGCATAGAGTTGTCTGGTCATCATGGTATTCACAGGCCTTTTTCTCCCATGTTGCTGAGAGTTCAGGTTTTTTGGTCACATTGGGTGGGTTCTGATTCCTTAAGCCTGAGGCTGCTGCAACAAGGCAGTGGGGCACACTGCCTCACAGGAGAGGACCAGAACCCTGTTCCCCAGAGAAGAATGGGAATCCCAGATGAGTCCCCAAATTTGTTAGAAACAAATGCTTGTTCCTCAGTGCAGAAAAAGAACTAGTGCTCAGACAAAGGATTTTCTCAGCAAGGCAACTTTACTTTCTGCAGAAACGGTGCTTCTCGGAAATCTGATTGCCACAAGAGCACACACAAACAAAGGAAAGCAGACTTTTTTATTATCTCTAACACAGCTTGCCCCTATTACTGTGTCCTGCCTCCATTGGCAGGAGTTGAACCACGCAATGTATGCTAAACTCGGTTGGCTAACTTGAAAAGTGAAGGAATGTGGTTATTCCGGTGGGAAGGCAGGAAGATCAGTTTCAGTGGGAGTAGCTGCTGCAGTGGGAGGAGTAATTCACAGAGTGGGTAGCAGATGTGGAATGTGGGCTCTATTGATAAGGACTGGAGGGAAGGTTGTTTACCAGGGCATGGGGAACACAGAGAGTAAAGAAGTCCCTTGAAAACAGGGAACAAAGGATAAGGAAACTTAAGCAATCTAAACCTTTGAAGAAGAATTTCTTACTGTATTCAACAAAGTTTGCTTTAACTTTCTGAGTGCAGTCCATTTAGTTAACTCTTGTTTTGCTTGATATTTGTGAACATGTTAGTTCATTATGAGTGCTGTACATTCTTTCTCTATTTCAGTGTTACAATCTTTAAAGCTATAAAAAAAAAACCCTGCATTTGAGAATACCTGTTAAAGTCCTTAATATAGCTTGATTATAAACTGCTTTTTGAGAAGGAGCAAAGAAAAACAAGGAACAAAGCAAGACAACAATTGTCTGCAAATGACAAAATTTTCAAGATAGTTACAGTTAAAAACATGAATGACAAAGAAGTTTATTTATCTTTGTGGTTTACAATAACTTTACCCTTAATTATGATTGATAGCATATACTTAGACATTAGAATTCTAGAACTCCTGTACAATTCTGGAACATATATTGGTATTATTCACCAAAATATAACTTAAAGAAGATTGGACATCATTTTGGCAATCTCATGTGACTAATCCTATTTACCTCTTTTCTGAATGTTTCAGGGGCCCTCTGAACCGTTCAAAAAGCCAAGCATGAAGAAAAACAATTTCCAGATTGCCACAAATTATTTTGCCAAAATAATGACTCAAAAGGCAAAAATATTTCATTAGCCTTTACTATGACATGAAAATCTTGTTCAAAGCAAAAAATTTCCCTTGCATTAGTTTATTAATGTTAATCCTAATTCGTATATATGAAACTTTATAGATTATTCCATCTAATCCTAACCAATTTGACTATGAGTTGAAATCTTTACAAGCCTTTTATAACTCTTTTATTAAAGAGCAGATTAGTGTCTTAAGACCTCCTTGCTATGCTTTTATTTTAATGCTTAATTTATGAAAAAAACATATAGATACTATAGGAGAAGGTGGTGTAGGACTTCTACCATGCATTTCATTGCAAGGCAACCCAAAGCCAATTGGCTTATTTTGTAATTAGTCCATCCCTGATGGGAGTCTCCTCTCCGGGTCAGGGGTGGGAATGTTTCCTTATCTTCCAGGTGGCCAAGAGCATGGTTCTCTGATTTATAACTACTATTAGCCATCTCTTACAGTGTATTTTCTACCTAATTATTACACACCAAAGCTTTCTCATAATCCGAAGTAATTTCTGATACCCCCAAAACTCGAAACCATCAGATAACACAATGCAAAATAGAACAGAGCCTTTGATTTTTGAGAGGGAACTATTTGCTTTTAATTCCTGGGGTTTCATGAAGAAAACAGGTTTTTTCTCAAAACAGGATCTGTGGCACCTCCTTGGTTTTTCCTAAGGAGTCTCATGCTACCAGAAGTTATTTTAGGGCCTTTTATGCATGCATTAAGAGTAGTAAGACAAAAAAATTGAGAAAAATAATTCATTCAACTGAGAAGAGTCTTTTTCCAGAAAAACAAGATTCAACAAGAGAAAAAAATATAAAGACCTTTTAATACACCTGTAACTTGAATGTTCTCTTTTTTACTTACTTATTTATTTTGAGACAGAGTTTTGCTCCTGTTGCCCAGGCTGGAGTGGTGTGATCTCAGCTTACTGCAACCTCTGCCTCCCGGGTTCAAGTGGTTCTCCTGCTTCAGCCTCCTGAGTAACTAGGATTACAGACATGTGCCACCACGCCTGGCTAATTTTGTATTTTTAGTAGAGATGGGGCTTCTTCACCTTGGTCAGGCTGGTCTTGAACTCCCAACCTCAGCCAATCCTCTTGCCTCAGCATCCCAAAGTGCTGGGATTACAGGTGTGAGCCACCACAGCCGGCCTGAATATCCACTTTTAATTAAGCTGATCACTCTTTAAGAAAATTCTTTTAAATCCCTTGTTACTTGACTTTAGTCACACCAAGCAGTTAAGATATTTGGCTTTTGAACTTTACAACAAGTAACTACACAGGTGAAACTAATGAACCTTAATTAGGTTATGACTTAACCACAAGTATACAAGGTATTTTTAAAGGAGTGATAGGCAGCTTTTGAAACTGTCATTGCAAAACTGTGACTGAGACAGTGAAAGAGGTCTGACCCAAACAATTCCATTTTGTTTCCAGCCCTCAGGCTGTCCTTAGCCCATCTTTGGGAGAAGCCTCGTTTACAGTTTATAGTCTAAAACAAATAACAGCTGCTTCCCAAGATATACTTCCCTCTTGCCTGGGAATCAGACCAAGAAACTAGCCACAGGATTAGAAACCATGGCCCAAGAGCCATGCAGCTGGAGGCTACAAGATTTTGACCCTACCTAAACTGCTCTCATGATCCGTGTTTAAGATATTTTGTAAACCCTGCCCTTGATGGATCAACTGGCACCACCCAGACTGACAAACTAGTTTCTGATTTAGCACAAGAAGACAGCCACCATTGTCAAATGGCGGAAACTAAAACAAAGTATTGCCACGTGGTTACAGATTATTTTCCCAAAGATGTGAAACAAGATGGAGGCCTGTAGCCATGTTTGCCACTGGCTTCTTTGCTGGGCTGATTTGAACAGCTGGCTTATGGGGTTCTGGGCCTGCATCCTGACCTAAGATACCTTTACTTTAACAGAACCATGCAGAGAGACATACAAAGCACACCAGATTGTTTACAGCTTAAGACCAACCTCACAAATCCTTCTTCATTAATTACAAACTTACAGAGAATATAAAGAATTATCTTTATTATCCCTTTTGCCAGTTTGTGCAGGTAGAGAGAAGCTAAAAGCCCGACTGGTAAGAAATTTTTACCCTTTTGCCGGCATATCAGGCTTCTGGGTTCCCTTCCCCCAGCTCAACTCTATGTCAAGCATTTTAAGGTTTGAAAATTAACATTTTCCATGTTGGAAGAACATTATAAGAAAGATAGAAGCCATTTTAAACTGTGAAAGAAGCAAAAAGACCATAGAAAGGAGTTCCAATTAGGCTTGTCAAGAGGTATTGCCTCTTTTCCTATGGGAATGCTGTTTCCCCTATTTCTTTGCCCTTCTTATTTTTTTTCTTTTCCCTTTTGGCCTACTATAGGAGACATATTACTTATCTCCAAAATTTCTTCTGCTTGCAGAGCTGCCTGTTTTATCTGCAGTGAGGATCTGACTTAGCAGCAGCATAACCTCCCTTCATCAGAGGTTAAATACCTGGGTTAAATTTTGGAACGCTTCTATATACCTATTAGCGTCATCAGAAAATCAGCCCAAGTCTCCCTTTACTAGCCGAAGTTCCTGCAGTAAGAAGGGAACTTGAAGGAGCCCCAAATAAGAGGACCCTCAGAGGACTTCCTTGAAAGTTACTTTTTTAACTTTGGGGAACCATTTTCCTTGGGCCTGCCTGATATGACTGCAGAAGAAAATAAGCCACTTTTTCTTCAAAGTTTCAAAGTCAAGGAAGTCCAAATGCTTCAAAATACACTCAAGGGGAGTGCATGTTGAAGACGATCTGTTACCCATCTAGAAAGAGAAGTGAGAAAAAAAAAGCGTCCTTTTAGTCTCCTTCCTTTCGGTATGTGATCCAGGATGGAGAATAAAGCAGTAGGAGGTGTCCCCCCAACTATTTTCTTCCTTCATTCCTGGATTCCCAGCACCCATTTAAATGTGCAGCCCATGACTGCAGGCATGATCCTCCAAGCCATGGCACCAGAGGAACTGAGTTTTGGGCCTTAGTCATGCTGTTCCCAAGCAATTCTCTGCCTTTTATTTCCCTTTGACCTCCTAGACTTGTGTGACCTGTGTGCCTTCCAAAAAATTGATTTTAAGAAAAAACACGTAACTGGGCAAGGCCCCTTTAAGGGAGGGGGCATGCTAGATTGAACTCTATCCTACTATTATAGCCCATGCTAAAGCATTTATCCAGAGAAGAATGGTTCCGGTTAACTTCCAGACTTAAAATCCCCTTACTAATTAAGTACTGTTTTAGTAGGAGCCAGAATAGATGGCTTAAAGGCATGTAGGAACCGAATGATCATTTTCCTGCCATTGGGACAATATTGAGACTAAAATTTGGCTACGGAAGACATCTTACTCCTGTTAAAAGCAGAAACTTTCCATTCCCAGAAGAGGTCTAGAGCCTGATTTCTACTAAGTGGTTTAGAAATACCATGTGCTCGCCAGATAAAATGTGGACAGAGAGACATTTATTGAGTTACTGCCTGCCGTGATTCACAATCTTTTCTAACAGACAGAATCCTGCACATAGACACACAGAGAGACGGTAAGAGACCATGGATAGAAAGAGAAAGAAAGTTTGGCGACAGGGTAGCTGGAAGAGAGCCTTGAGATTAAAGGAAGATTTAAAGTTGAAATCCACTCCATACTCACCAGTCTGATGATTGAATTTCCTTTCCCAGCCAATGCACCAAAATGATACGGCTCCGGTGAGTGGAGGAACACCAGGGTTCTTGGTCCTCGTGCCAGTTTAGATAAAATGACACAGACACACATAGAGTGGTTCTAAGGAGCAGAGAGTTTAATAGGCAAGAAGGGGCAAGAAGGAAGGGAGAAGGAAGAAGGAAACTCCCTTGTCCAAAGACAGAGGGAGGTGGGGCTCCAAAGCCGAAAGAGGAGGTGCACCTCCCATACAGTTTCTTAAATTCAAATGTTTAAATGAGAACATCTCAATTCAGGATGCACCTCCCACTTCCAATGTTTGGTCTCCCACCCAGATCTATCCCAAGTGTCAAAGCCGTATAGTCAGTGATCACCTGAACTACCTCACAAGTACCTTATGTGGTTTAAACTAAAACTAAATTGCTTTCATCCCGAAACCTCTTCTTTCTAAATTCATTATAACTTTGACAGGGGAGGTAGAAGCCACTCTCTTATTCACCAGTTATCATCTTAGTCCTATTGGTCTTACAATAAAGTTGGCTGTTTCATACCTACAGAGTAGAGGTTTCTTCCTGAAGAACAATTTTGGGCCAAACCAAAATAAGATCTGCATCCAGAATTTGAAAAGTAATGATATCCACTGCAAACTGATTTAAAACTATACCTGGAGTATTCATTCTGAGCACTATATTTTACATTAAAGTATAGTCATCCCTCAGTATCCACAGATGATTGGTTCCAGGACTCCCATGGATACCAAAATCCTTGGATGCTCAAGTGCCTGATACAAAAACGGCATAGTATTTGCATATAACTGATGAACATCCTCCCAAATACTTTAAATCATCTCTAGATTACTTATAATACCTAATACAATGTAAATACCATGTAAATAGTTGTTACACGGTAGTTTTAAATTTTTTATTGCATTATTTTGGTGGTTTTCCACTCAGTATTTCCAACCTGTGGTTGGTTGAAATGCAGAAGATTTGCATATCAAGGGCCAACTCAATAATACCTTACACTAGGGTTCTAGGAAGTCCCACTTACTAAGGGGACTCCAGTACCACTAAAACAGAGGTGATCAAGGATGCTGAGAAGGCACTTTCTGGTCCCGCTCTTTCTCGAACCAAAAGAAAGCATTAATGGAGAAGATTGGCTTAAGAACCAGAAAGGGGCAGGTGTAGTGGCTCATGCCTGTAATCCCAGCACTTTGGGACTCCAAAGCGGGTGGATCACCTGACGTCAGGAGTTCAAGACCAACCTGGCCAACATGGTGAAACCTTGCCTCTACTAAAAATACAAAAATTAGCTGGGCGTGGTGGCATGTGCCTGTAGTCCCAACTACTTGGGAGGCTGAGGCAGGAGAATTGCTTGAACCCGGGAGGCAGAGGTTGCACCGAGCTGAGATCATGCCACTGCACTCTAGCCTGGGTGACAGAGTGAAACTCTATCTCAAAAAAAAAAAAAGAACCAGAAAGGCACTAAGGATGCTCAGTAGGTGCTCAATAAATATTAACTGAATGAATTAGTCTATGTACTGTGCAAAGTGCTGGCAGGATACAGTAGTTCAGAGAAGTGCTAAGTGTTCAAAAAATATAGCTTTGCACTTTCCAGAATAAAGAAATTGGCAACCATACTTTTTTTTCTTTCTGTAACATTTGTAGAGTGTTTTATAATTACAAAGCATTTTTATATTTTCACATTCATTTAATCTGTATATGTTAACTCCAGAATGGAAAGGGACTGACCCAGGTACCACCTCTATTCTAGTACCCATAATACCCATCATAGATTAAACAAGTTTAAAATGATTATGTAGTAGAAGAATGAAAAGTATTCATCTTGCAACCAGGATGAATACTCAACTAAGGATGCACCTCTCCCTAGAAACCAGATACGCCTAGAAACCAGAAAAGAGAGATGGTCCAAACCTACCTGAGACCTAGCTGCAGAGCATGGTGGCCATTTCTTGCCCTGACTCTCAGAAACCAGCAGGACTGAAAGCCAGGAGTTCAAGACTGCAGTGCGCTAGATCTAGCCTGTGAATAGTCACTGCAGTCAGCCTGAGCAGCAGAGCAAGACCACATCTCTAAAAAGAGAGAGGACGAGAAAGGCAAGAGCGAAAGACTACAAAGAGTTGGGAAGGGAAAGAAGCCACAGATTATCAGACCCACCTTGACAAACTTCCCACCAATCAGTGGGTACTATATACCCTGCGATTTCCAAAGGCACAGTCAAATGAGAGCCTAGTAGTACTACTACTCACTCCCAGATCTAGAGAAGCAGGCCATGAACTGTGTTATTTTGGCCAGCACCTCTCTCCCTGAATTCCCAGATCCAGGTGGACACTGCTGTGTTTCTCTACCAAGAATTGGCAAATTACTGCTAGCTGGTGGCCCAAGCTAAAACACACACACGCGTGCGCGCACACACACACACACACAGAGACACACACACACACAATTGTTTACATTTTTAAATGGTTGAAAAAACAGTATTTCATGACACGTGAAAATTAGTGAAATTCAAATTTCAGGCTCAGTGAAGTTTTGTTGGAACACAGCCACAAGCATTTGTTTACTGTCCAAGGCTGCTTTTGTGCTACAACAGCAGAACTGACAACCATAAGGAGATCGCAAAACCTAAAATGGTCACTATCTGACCTTTTATAGAAGGTCACCAACTGCTTCTACACCATGGGGTCGGGGTCTAGGTCTATTCACTAAGCCAAACAACCAGGCAAAGTAATAAAAGGACCAACACTCTTGGGAGGGTAAAGCTGGGGAGTGTCAGAAAATAAAGTCAATTAGGAGAGCTTTAAAGCAGGGAAATGGAACATAGAGGCACAACGCCGGAAGTCCAGGTTCAGAGAATTGTTCATCTCCCTTCAGGAAGCAGGTGGACAATGCTGGTTAGAGCGAGGATGCCTTCTGTCTACATTTTCTTGATTGTGCGCCTGTAACTCTAAAATCAGGGTGGAGGCTGCGGAATGTAGAGCCTGTGAGAGGAGTTAAATGGGCGGGTTCAAAAGGAGCGGTCTTCTCTTTCTAGAGTGGCTGGTATTCCCCTACTCTTTCGCGGAAATGTTGCGAAAGGAAACTTGGGTTCAAGTTCGCACTAACAAGACGAGTAACTCGAGTAACTCGCACTAACAGACATGTATCCCTTTCCTCTCCCTAACTTCAGCCCCTTACTAAAGTCTGCAGAGAGGGCAGCTTCTCGGAAGTGAGTCCCCTTTTCATTTTTTTCTTTATTATTTATTTATTAACTTATTTATGAGATGAAGTCTCGCCCTGTCGCCCCGGCTGGTGTGCAATGGCGCGATTTATTTATTTATTTATTTTTGAGATGGAGTCTCCTCCTGTAGCCCAGGCTGGAGTGCGATGGTGCCATTTCGGCCCACTGCAACCTCCGCCTCCCGGGTTCAAACGATTCACCTGCCTCAGCCTCCCGAGTAGCTGGGATTACAGGCATGTGCCACCACGCCCAGCTAATTTTTGTATTTTTAGTA
>CAUYLG010016546.1:0-33150 GCA_963573385.1 Cacajao melanocephalus
CCCCTCTCTGCCCAGGAGATGATTTACGGAATCCCCTAAATGTTTGAACCCCTTCACCCTCACCCCCACCCCTCACCCTCATCTCTGCCCAGAAAGTGATTTGCAGAACTCACTAGCCCTCGGAATGTCTAAGGCTCCTCACCCCTACCCCCGCCACATACCCTTACCCGGGAGAAGGGTATAAAAGGTATTGACACCCTTCCTCCGGGGCCATGGGTTGGAGAGACGTGAGTCCTCCGTGGTCGCCGGCAATAAAGACCCTGCAATTTGGCCTACTTTTGTCTTGGTGTTAACTTTCTACGCTCGGTTCAGTACAACAATATCAGTGACCAAAACAGATAAAAATCTTTGCTTTTATAAAACTTCGTTCTAGAGAAACAGCAAATAAACAAATGTACAAACAAATAATATATACAGTATGTCAAAACATAGTAAGAATCATGAAGAACAAAAGCAAAAAAAAGGAAGATGAAGAATGCTGGGAGGAGGGTGATTGGAGAACGATTTTACCTAGGGTTATTCTTGGAAGGCCTCAGTGAGGTCACATTTGAGCAAAGACTTGGAAGGGACATGGTAGTAAGCCATGCAGATATTTAATGGAAAATCATTCCAGGCAGAGGGAATAGCCAGTGCAAAAGTCCTGAGGCAGTTTGCCTGGACTTTTTATGAACCAATGGTGAGTGAGTGCAAGGGCGGGGTGGGGTGGGGGTGTCAAAGGAACTGGAGGAGAACAATCAAAAGGGGATAGTAGAAAATCAAGTCCCAGTGGCTGGGGAAGGAGGCCTGTAGGTCTCGCAGGTAACTATAAGAACTTTGGCTTTTACTCTGAAGCTATTGGAGGGTTCTGAGCAAAGAGTAACATGATTTGACTCATGCTTTTAAAAAGACCACGCTGACATCTGTGTTCAGAATAATCTGTAGACAGTTAAGCATGTGGTGGCTCATGCCTGTAATACTAGCATTTTGAGAGGCTGAGGTGGAAGGATTGCTTGAGCCTGGGAGTTCAAGACCAGCTTGGGCAATATAGAGAGACCTTGTCTCCACACACACGTGCACACACACACACACACACACACATTTTTAACTAGCTATGTGTGGTGGTGTGCACCTTAATCCCAACTACTCTGGAGGAGGATCACTTGAGCCATCGTGGGCAACAGAGCAAGACGCTGTATCTAAACAGAGGAAGAGAGAGAGAAAAAGCAAACAGTATAGGAGGCTTTTGCAGTCATTCAGAAGAGACATGATATTGGCAATAATCCAGAAAAGAGAAACAGTGAAGATAGTGAAAAGTGGTCTAGATATATTTTGAAGGCAGAATCAACAAGATTTTTTAATTACTGGATATAAATTATGAGATAAAAATAGGAGTCCAAACTAGGCATGGTGGTGCACACGTATAGTCCCAGGTGCTTAGAAGGCTGAGGTGAGAGAACCCCTTGAGCCCAAGAATTTGAGGCCAGCCTGGGCAATGCAGCAAGACCACCATCTCTTAAAAAAAAAAATAGAGGTGTCAAAGACTGGTCTGAGTATCTGGAAAGGTAGAGATAACATCAACTCAAACAGAGAAAACTGGGGCATGAGCAGTATTTGAACATCTCTCATTTACCATTTTAAATCCTCCCAGCCTCACTCCTTATTCCAGGTGTTGCTGCAGTGACCAATACTGTGCAGGAATCAGCTGCCTTCTGTCAAAGGCCATGTAACAGCATCTTGCCTCTCTCACCCCCTATCCATGGCATAGTATATTGCATCTCATGCCATAGCATGGAATACCTGCAGAAGTCAACCCTATATGCATGTATGCAACTGGAAGTATGTGGTGAAAACTTTGACCAATGACAGACAGAAGCCAATGAATAAATGCTTTCCTCTTTCTTCACTGTAGTCCAGAGTTCTGAGACACATTTCATAAGGCACACATTTCAGAAGGTACTACAGGATTTATCAACCAGTTGCCCATGGCAGAAGTCAATTGAATAATGTACTCTTGACTTGGCTTTTCCTCCTTCTCTGTTTTATTACCTCTGAGTTCCAATCCTAGTCCATGAATTCATATTCTCAAGCAAACTACCAGCACATTAGCCTGTGTCTTGGGCTCTGCTATCAGGTGAATCCAGGCACCAAAAGTGACCTTCATAAGCAAATCCTCAGTGTGGAATTTTGGAACCTGACCCTAAAACACTGATCACAAGACAATAAGGACCCCTGCTGGTGGTAAGTGGTGAGTGGTAAACTGCAAGTGATGGCTACCTCTGGCATGCCCCACAGTCACAATTACTCAGACACTCAACAGTAGTAGAATGGAATGAGATACAAGCAGAAGATGAGGCATTGGATTATATGGTGGATATGGCACTTGAGCGTTATGGAAGCAGCTATAATTATAAAGCAAGCTGACTTCTGTTAACTGCTTTGGAAGTCTTAAGAAAAGAAAATGACAGGCTCAGCCCACCCAACTATCTAATCAGGAAACACTATGAAAGCCTTGAAGGCGATGTAGCCACTGAGCAGATTGTACTGAAAATCATCCCCAGTATCTAATCAAAAGGGTTATGCTTACAGTCCATTCAAACCATAGCTGCAAATGCACAGCCTATAAACATCATTCATGCTAAATCAGATCCCTAGTAGGAAAATAATAGACCTTTGAGATCTAGAATGGGGACATTTCTGTGGGCCTTATAATCTTAAATTCCCAGATTTTGTTTTATCCTCTATACCAAGTCTTCTTGATTAAAAAAAAAAAAAAAGGCTCCCTTGTCTGGAAATGCTGCAAAGAATATTTCTGAGACAAATGCTTTATAATATAGCCTCATTTTCCAAAATATCCACCCCTATTACCACCCACTTGTCATATACACAGATTGTCTCAACCCTAAAACCAGGGTCAGATCTCAGCAAAGCCTATGTGGGGTATTACAATCTCTGATCCACGGAGAGCTAGATAGTGTTTCTCAACCTTGGTACTAGGGATATTTGGGCTGAATAATTCTTTGTTGTGGATGGCTGTCATCTATATTACAGACTGTTTTGAAGCATCTCTGTCATCTACCCACTAGATGATAGTAGACCTCTCTCAGTAATGACAACCAAAAGTGTCCCCAGACATTGCCAAATGCTCCCTGGGGGTAAAAATTCATCCCCATTTGAAATTTGCCAAACTAGATGAAGTCAAAAGGAACTGCAAAATGGGATGGCATGTATCAGCAGGAATAAGGGGGACAAGAGTGAGAACGAACATTTAGAGTGTTAGAGCACAAGAATCAGATTGTAAGGCTGGACAGGGGAAATTTTATGATGTGGGGCCATTCACCTATGCTTCTGGATTTAATATTTTGATAGCCACCTGGAGTAAGTCCTAATATACAACATTGAGGTCTCCTTAAATATTGGGCATGATGATGGCCTGTGCTAAATGAGGTTGAGATGCTAGAACTATCTTGAATGAGTATTGAGAAGGAATTCAGAAGACTCAAGGAATCAGGAATGTTAGAATAAATTTATCACATGTGAGTGAAGAATCACCACTAGACTCTGTTTCCCAGGAGTAAAAATATTGGAATGAACTTAACTGTGAAACTAAAATACCCACCACTTGGATATGTTGCCCAGAAGGGTTGGGATGCAAAGGTGTCCTAATGTTCAGGCCATTTTTTGCAGCAGATCTGATGGTGCTAGAAGGATCTGTGATGAATAAGAGCACTATGTGAAATCTCTGGAAAGCTCCAGTGAGAGCGTTGCAGCACAATTCCCTAGTGGTAAACTGGGCCATGCTTTCCAAGTCAGAGAACTATTCTCCATTGGGAAAACTAGGGCTGGTTATTATCAGGCACACCAAATCATAAGTACAGAAGCTGTCTACTGAAGTATGGAAATCATATAGGTTCTAGTCTAAGTAGATCCAGAAGACACAAGTAAATTACATGAATGTGTGACTCAGACTCCCCTGGTACTTACTTTTATAGCACTGACATCTCTTCCTCGATTCACTATTATCATTTGTCACTTTCTCAGTGAATCCATCCTTGGCAGAATGATTACTCCCTCTTTTGCATTCCCATGGTAGTCAATCTCTTTTTTTCTACCACTGTTGTTGAGTTTACCTCACTAGACTGTAATTTATGCATTTATTTAGTTCTGTCTCCCCATTGAGTATGCCCTCCTTCTAAGTGGGACCCCTGTTTTGTATCTCCAGCATCTATCACAATGCCTGGCTTAGAGGTGGCTCTGGTTATTTGTCAAATGAATGTATTCCTGCATCTCCTTGCAAAGGACTGTTTTGAGCAGGAGCAAAGAAATTGCTCCTTTGAATTTCCAGTACACTTATCTGATCTGTATCTCTCTTTGGTCACTTATTTTGTGTCCTATTTTATATATATTTGTATCTACACCTTGTCTAGTCCTACCACACTGTGAACTCCTTTAGGGTAAGATTCATGTCTAAATCACCTCTGTACCTGGAATCAAACTGTCTAGTGCAGAAAAAGGTGCCAGGAATACGGAATAAATAAGACACCTACCTTGCAACCAGCAACATTGGCATCATTTATGCCTCCCAAACTTAAATATGCATAAGCATCATCTTGTTAAGATGCAGATTCTGATTCATTAGATCTGGTGTGAGCCAGAGAGGCTGCATTTCCTAAAAGACCCTAGATTATGCCCAAGCAGCTGGTCCACAGACCACACTTTGAGTATCAAGGTCATGAGAACAATGGTTCTTGACCATAGCTGTATATGAGAATCATCTGGGACCATATTAAAGTACTGATGTCTGGATCCCACCCACAGAGATTCTGATTTAACTCATTTTAGCTCTCCAAAGTTTAAGTAGCAAAGATCTAGAGTTAATAGAGCTTTACATATGAAAAAAGGAAAACATTTAATCGAATTTCTTCTTAAATGAATTGCTGCAAATATCTGAATAAATAACCCTTAAGAGAAAATAAATACTACACAGCATAAAACCCCCAACTCCCACGTTAGTTTCTGTGCCACAAAGGCCCCGCCCCTGCCCTTCCCTGACACGCCCCTCCAGTGAGGCCTTGCTCAGCCTGGCCACGCCCGTCGGCTGGCGCCCCGCCCCTCCGCGTCTATTGGCCGCCCCTTTTTTCCCCCCATTCGCTTCTTCTTCCTTCTCTACGGGGTCAACTTCCGGCGCGGAGGTTATCACGTGCCCGGATATAGGAAGTGTTGGGGGAACGGCCACTTCCCGTTCAAGGCTTTATTGAGGGGTACATCGTCGTGGCCTCCATCCGGTCTCCGTTTTGAAAGACCCGCCTCGGCACAGCCGGGCTTAGTCCGGCCTTGCGGTAAGCCTTCGGCCGCAGCTGCCCGGTAGTCCTGGCGGCGGCGGACAGACCAGCTGACAGACGGGCACCAGGGTCTAAGGCGCCCCCTCAGTCCCGCTGGTGTCTCCACGCCCGGGGTCTGGCACCGCTCCCTCTCACCTTCCTTTCCCCGTTTGTCCCGGTAAGACGCAAAGTCTGGTCAGAGCATTCTCCAGCCCCTTGTCCTCGGGTCTAGGAGAATGCGGAGCTGGGAGGGCAGTCCTCACGGGCCCCATTACGGTTCCGCCCATCGGAACCAGATTTTATTTGTGCAAAATGGCCCTGATCGTACGCTCTTTGGGGTGCTAGGAGAGGAGAGAGTAACAATGCCTTCCCCTTTGTCCAAATCCACATTTCTTCTCGCCCCCCAAATCTCTTAAGCGCATTACTCTATTTTCGTGCACAGTTTTATCTTCTAGATGACAATACTTTATGCACTAATATGTCTCAGCAGCATACAGGACCCAGCGCACACGGGCACTCACATTGACCAGCTATTTGTCTCACAGTGTGGTGGTCCTGTTGAGTTTAAGGAAACAACCAGTACAGAGTAAGCAGTGGCCGGCTGCCTTTGGAACGTGATCAGACATGGGTTCTCAGACCTGGGAAATAATTTTAGAGGACTTCTAGGGATTTATTTACTGACTTGCCGAAAAGTACTGAAAAGACTGAAGTTAATCACTCGTCTTGCAGGATGTAAATGCCACAGAAGCACGCGGCCTCAGGTCTTCATGAACGTGTCTGTCATGTTGACCACTGTAATCCAGGGTAGTGTCTAGCACCTAATAAGCATCAGTATTTGCTGAATGAATGAAGAGTCACATACTGCTTTTCATTATGCCTAACTTCTTTATGAGGTATGCCCAGTCCTCTCTTGTTTTGCCACTTACTGTACTTTGCCGCTTTTAGCCAGAGAGGGAGTATGGGTAAACGTTGGTCCGTATTATTCATTTGACCAGTTTTTACTATTCAGTTCTAATTACCTTAAGAGATGTAAGTATCCACTAAACACAAAACTATTATGAACATCCCTCCCTTCTTTCTCTTTAAGAGAATTCTTGAGATACAGAGGCTTATGATTTAATGAGCCCATTAGACAGCAAATGCTTGATTTGTTTAGCAAATGCAGTAAGTGCTGTAGAAATTTAGAGGAGAGATCAATTTGGATTAAGATCTTCATTGAATCAACTTCATGTAAACCATGAAGTGTAATTAGGGTTTGGATAGGGCAGAGAGGATATTCCTTACATGGAAAGTTCCAAAGTAAAGATTTGACATCCAAAATGCCAGAGTGCCTGGGGTGGAAGATTTGTTTTTGAGAACATTAGGAAAATGTTGAGTAAGAGCATGAGGTAATACAAACTGTCTTTAAGATTATTTTGTTGTCGTTTAGGATTGTGGGACCATGCAGAGAGATAACCAGATTTTGTAGGGTTAAATAAAATTGACACGAACCTGGGTTAGTATATTTGCAGTGGGAAAAGAAAGGAATAAATTACATGTAGATGGGGGAAATCAGAGTGTGGTAGCAGATTTTATGTTGACAACAGAAGAGGGAATCAAATATGGTGGATTTTGAACCTAGATATTTGCTTATAGGTCTGAAAGTTGGAAAAGGGGAATCTTGGAGGAGCTATAGCTGTCATGTCAGTTAATTTAAACATTTACCAAATGCCTAGTTTGCCAAGTTCTAGGAATACAAAGATGATTAAGACATGGTCCTCCTTTTAATAGGAGATAAAATACAACTAGCTAGAAAATACAATTCATAAATACTGTTTTATCAGAGTAGATGGGAAATGTTAGAGAAGTAGAAATTATTCTTTTCGTGGGGCGGCAGCTGGGAGGGGCTACTTTACAGAAGAGATGACATTTTAGCACATTCTTGAGGGATGAATTTTAATTTCCCAGGGACAAGAGAATTCTAAGAAAAGAAAATTGCATGAACAAAAGCCCAGAGATAGAAAAGTAAACTGGCCAGTATACAATGGGGCTTAGACTTAGGAAGAAATAGAGTATCTAGGCCCTGCAATATATTAAGGGATTAGCAGCATGGACACTCTATAATAGACCAAAAGGAGGTTAGGATGGGTGAAGGTGTAGAGAGATGGAGAAGAAAGCACTTGGGGAGAATTGTATTTCTATATTCTCAGCAAGGTAGGTTGTTAAGTCATTTGTGGAGAGGGAGGAGGCTAACGCTAGAGTTGGGAACTGAAGAAGAGTAGTAAGGATTTGCAACAATAGTCGTGGGGAATAGGAAAGTATTCATCAAATGAGAGATTAATTGCTGATCAGCATTGAAAGTATAGCTTTCACCGGATGTAGATATTTGTACTGTATGCAATGAGCATGGACATGTGGCCTTTTTTTTTTTTTTTTTTTTTTTTGAGTCAGTTTTGCTCTAGTTGCTCAGGCTGGAGTGCAATGGTGCGATCTCGGGTCACTGCAACCTCCATCTCTTGGGAGGCTGATGCTTCTGCCTCAACTTCCTGAGTAGCTGGGATTATAGGCTCTAGCCAGCGTGAGCCACCATGCCTGGCTATTTTTGTATTTTTAGTACAGACGGAGTTTCTCCATGTTGGTCAGGCTGGTCTCGAACTCCCAACCTCAGGTGATCTGCCCGGCTCGGCCTCCCAAAGTGCTGGGATTACAGACGTGAGCCACTGCACCAGATGAAAATGTGGCTTTTTGAAGTGGCATCTGGTAATCCAAGAGAAGTGAAGAAAATAATACAGTTTATGGAGATTGATAAAAACAACGTTCAGCTTGTCTACAAACAGGGTGAAATAATTGTAAGGGATAGTTAGGTAGAGGAAAATGAGCACTGCCTCCAGGCAAGGTTGGAAAAGAAACTTTGAGAGGCCAGCTTAAGGGAACAGAAAGGAGGAGAATATAAAAAGACTAGAGGCTGAGATGAAATGGAAGTGGGAAGATGTGAATTGTATGAGAAAAGCAATTTTTTGGAATTGGAGCAGAGATAGAAGTTGTACAGATTGAGTAAAATATTGGAAAGACTTAATTTACAAAAGTGTCATTGTGCTATAAAAATGTGTTGTAAATCATTTATTTAAAATCATAATTTCCTCATTTTCCCATAGAAAGAAACAGTATTTTAAAAGTTAGTGTCCTAGGCAAGCTCACATGTGTGAAATACTACACATTTGCATTGGAAAATAGAAATAGATATCCACACAAATATGTATATGAAAAAACAGATTAAAAAATATTTTAACTTAGGTTGATGTTTGAAAAGATGCTGAGTTAGATGAGAAAAGGGAGATAAGTAGAAACCTATTTTTATAACAGTTTTATTGAGATCATGTATCATAAAATTCACCCTTTTCAATTGTATAATTCAGTGATTTTTAGCATATTCACAAAGGTGTACAACTATCATTACTATCTAGTTGAAAGACATTGTCATCACCCCAAAAAAGAAATTCCTTACCCATTAGCAATCACTCCTTTCCTTCTTTACATCTTCCCCTCCAGCTCCTGGAAACCACTTACATTTCTGGATTTTCCTATTCTGGATATTTCATATCAATGGAATCATACAATATGTGGTCTTTTGTGTCTGGCTCCTTTCACTTAGCATTATTTTTTCAAGATTCATCAATATTGTAGCATGTTTCATTAATTCATTTCCTTTTTTTTTTTTTTGCAGCCAAATAATAATCGATTGTGTGGATATACCACATTTTGCTTATATATCATTTGATGCACACTTCCATTGTTCCTGTTTTTTCGCTATTGCAAATAGTGCTGCCATGAACACTCATGTACAAATTTTTGCATGGACATGTTTTCAGTTCTCCTGGGAGTGGAATTGTTGGATTATAAGGTAACCCATGTTTAACTTAATGAGGATCCACCTAGCTTTTAGCCAAAGCGGCTGCACCATTTTACAATCCCACCAGCAACGTATGAGAGTTCTGTTTCCCCTCATCTTCACCAATACTTGTTATTTTCTATCGTTTTTATTTTAACCATCCTTGTGGGTATAAAGTGGTTGCTACCTCATTGTTGTTTTGATTTGCATTTCCATAGTGGCCAGTGATGTTAAGCATCTTTTGATGTGCTTATTGGCCATTTGTGTATCTTTGGAGAAATGTCTGTTCAGGTCTTTTATCCAAGTTTTAATTGGGTTACTTATCTTTCTGTTGTTGAGTTGTAAGGCCTCTTTATGTAGAAAACTATATTTAAAGATTGAACATGGGTTTGAAGATTTTTTTCTTAAATCTTGTGTGTGTGTGAGTGTGCGTATGTGTGTGTGTATACATACTCAGTGAGCATTTCCAAACATTTTAGAGTCGATAATACTGGTTCTCTAATTTTATTTCCAAACTTACAGCTTTATTTTTGTGATATAGGTGTATTAATATATTAAATCATTTTCCCTAGGCTTGTTAACCAAAAATCATTTTCAAATCAAAAATTCAAAAGCTATAGTGTGATGATGTTGAGAATGAGCTAAATATCTATACTCTGAATTTTTCAGCTGAGAAAAGATGACAGCAATCAAGCATGCATTACAAAGAGACATTTTTACACCGAATGATGAACGCCTGCTGAGCATTGTGAATGTCTGCAAAGCAGGAAAAAAGAAAAAGAACTGTTTTTTATGTGCCACAGGTAGGTATTTAGTAAGAAAGAGTACTTGTTTTGTATCCTTTTATTATTTAGGAGATATTTCTTCTTTGTTTTGAATATCCCCATTGTCTCTATAATTGGAAAAATTATTGGGTCAGCAAATTCCTAGCCAACACTTGTTTTAACAGGCTGTTAATTTTTGCCAATCTGGTGGCAGTGAAATAGTATCTCATTGTGGTTTTAAATTGTGTTTCCCTATAATGAGGAGATTGAGCATCTTTTCGTGAATTTCTTACTCATTTCATTCTCTCGTCTATGAAATTTACCTATTTAAGCCTTTTGCTCATTTTTCTATTGTGTTGCTTGTCCTTTTACTGATTTGTACAAGTTCTTTCTGTAATCTGGGTATCAATCTTTTGTTGGTTGTATGCATCCCAGTTAGTGGCTTGTCTTTTTTTTCCACTTTTTATGATACCTTTTAATGAAATTTATAATTTACACTAAATGAAATTAATTAATCCTTTATGGCTCTACCTTTTGGTGTCTTAAGAGATCTTTCTCAGTTATCTGTTGTGTGGTCATAAAAATATTTTCCTAAATTCTAAAAGTTTTATAATTTTGCTTTTTATGTTTCAGTCTTAGTTCACCTTTATTGACATCTGTCATGGTGTGTGTGAGCGTTTCCAGGTGTCATATCTTATTTTTGTTTGTTTTTGTTCTCTACTCCACTTAAATTTTAGAAAACAACTTTTCAAGTTTCAGACTTTGTTGGGATTTTGATTGGAATTGTTTTGAACCTATAGTTCAATTTGGAGATAACTTGCATTTTTATTATATTGAATCTTTGTGTCTGTGAACATGGTACAGTTCTCCATTTATCTAGGCATTTTATAACTTTTTATAAGTTTCATCATTTTCTCTAAAGGTTTGGCATATATATTGTTGGATTTATTCCTGGGTATTGATTTAGTTCTTAGATTTTATTTGATAGTCATAAATAATAGCTCGTATTAACATTAATACATTTTAAAATCATATATTGTTAAATTCTACTATGCATTGTTGGTGTTTTATATGGATATCTGTCAATCTTGCCAAACTTTCTTATTAATTCTAATTATTTGTAGGCTGTTTGAAAGTAGTGATATTTTTCTTCCTTCCTTTATAGTTTTTATGTCTTTTATTTATTTTTGTTGGTTTAGTTTATGAGTTAGGACTATCGATACAGTCTCCATCTCAAAGAGAATGACTTCATTTTTAAGCATGATATTTGTTATAGGTTTTTTACAGCTATCCTTTGCAGTAAGTTCCCTTCTATTCCTGGTTTCTTCCACTTTTTAAAAAAATCATGAATGGGTGTCGAATTTTATCAAATGCTTATTTCATATCGTTGGTATTATTATTGTTAGTGTAGTATATAATTATACTTTGTTTTTCAAAAGATAAATTGGCTTTTTAGAGTAACCTAACTCAATCATAATGTTTCTGTATTAGGCCATTCTTGCATTGCTGTAAAGAAATTCTTAGGCCAGGAGCAGTGACTCATGCATGTAATTCCAGCACTTAGGGAGGCTGAGTTGAGCAGATCACTTGAGCCCAGGAGTTTAATTAAGACAAGCCTGGGCAACATAGTAAGACCTTTATGTATAAATATATTGTTGCTCTTTGAAATGGTATTTTGCTCTTTCAAGCCTCTCATGGGCTTTACATATGTCAATCATTCTTTAGAATTTTATCTCATACTTTTCTTTAAAACTGGTCAGAATTAATTTATATTAATATATCATTCCTTTATTTCTCAAGGAATCTACCTCCGACCTTCTAGTCTGACATAGACGCTTCTATTAGGATTCTGTGCTTTCCTCAGTCATAGCACTTGTTATAAAGTATTACACCTCTTTTAGTATCAGCTACTAGGCACCTGAAAGCTATACTCGTAATGAGTGAATGAAGAATGAGTAAAAGGGTAATATTTATAACAAAAGTATGTGTTCTACTCAACAGTGACAACTGAACGCCCTGTGCAGGTGAAGGTGGTCAAAGTCAAGAAATCCGATAAGGGAGATTTCTACAAAAGGCAGATCGCTTGGGCCCTTCGAGATCTTGCTGTGGTAGATGCCAAAGATGCTATCAAAGTAGGTTTTTCTTAGTCCACCTGTGTTCAGAAAGCATCTTTCATTTTATAACATGGTATTACATATTCTAAGATGATCTGAAAACAAATTAATGTATATGTTTGTTTTATGATTTTTTGCTTTTTCAGAGTTACAATTATGTTTGTGTACAAGCTAAATAAGCTAGAGCAATATAACCTTGACTCTCTACATTTCTGTGTTTAGATTAAGCCTAATTTGTATAAAATGTGTACATAGTATGGATTTTAAAGTGGTGTGTCTTGAGGTTTTGTTTGTTTGTTTTTTTGTTTTGTTTTCTTTTAATCAAAACCATGTAACCAAAGTGAGCCTTTCTTAGTCTTCATGAGGGCTTTGATTTTTGTGGCTCAAAAAAAAAAAAAAAAAAAAAAGAAGTGATAGTGAGTTACATAACTTATTTGAGAATAAGATCTATAAAGATATAAATCTTACACCTTATACATAAACCACACTCAAACTCCAACAAAGTTGAATAATGTGATAATCACATTGAAGGTCACCTAAATTCCTGACAGTTCAGGGCTTTTCAGAGCATACCCTTTTTTCAAAGCAGTCAAGTTGGCCTCCTTTGGTTAAATTAGGCACTTCCTCCTCCTCACCCTCTCTCTGCCCCTCATCTTCCTCTGCAGCCCAAACCCACCTCCAGAGCACTAAGGAATACTTTGTACCACAACTACTTGTACTATCTATAGGACTAATATAATAGCAAGGCTTACACTAGTGAAACTACAGGTGCTCTTTAACTCTACAGATCTCATACATTTACTAAAAAGGCACAAAGTAAAAACAACAAAAAACAAACAAACAAAAAAAACTGCCTGTGTAAAGCAGTCTGATAAGATTAAATTCTGGTTTTACCCTTACTTTGGTACAAACCTCTGAGGATCAAAAATCTGGACAAAATGACAGGTAGTTGGGTGTAAAAAAAAAAAAATGAAGTAAGAACAATTTGTGGAGAGCCCTGTAGATCTGTATAATTGAGGTTTCTTCCAAATGCAGAACATGCCTTTTCTTTAAGTATTTTAAGCATACTGGCCCTTTGCTTTATCCCTAAGGAGCACCCAGTGTTTAGAAAAATGTGAAATGTAGAAACAGGATTTGACAGAAATTTAGAAGAATGGAGGTTGGAAAGAAAAATATAAGGGGATGTTTAAACCACTTTAATAAGTAATTTTTGTTACCATGGGAAGGGATCAAGAGTAGAAACTAATCTGGTTGGCTTCTCTTTAAGAAAAAACACTTTTAAGGGCTCTTTAAAACTGCACCTTTATTAAAAGCATTTTTCCCTGCAGTAGTTTTGCACTTCATAACCCTGTTGACTTGCATAATTCAGTAACATTGCTGAATGCTTATTTGAATGCATTCTCACAGCTGACGCCTCTTGCTGACTTGCTTAATGGATTTTTTTTTTTTTTGCATTTTATGTAGGCACCTTGGTGTGTATACGCTATATATGGATAGAAAACATAAAATTTTTATACATAACTTAACATTAGCCATTTAGTATCACACATTGATTTGTGTGAGTGTTACCACTGGAGCACTCAGCTTCTTTTATGGTATTATGGGAAATATTCCCAGGGAAGAGACTATTTCCCATCAAGTTTCATATTAGTTGCCAATACTCTTATTGTACTTTTTGGATAATAATGCAATTACCTTTTCGTTGTAAAGGCAGGTTTTTAATTTTTGATGCTTCAATTCTGTTTATTAAGCGATAAATTGAACTAATTAGTCATTCCTTACTGCTGTAATACGATGTCGTACCAAAGATCACATGCTGATTGCTAAGATATTCCAATTCTTCACAGTAAAAGTGTGATATGACTTCCCTTACCTTTAATGTATTTATATTTCCCCCAAATAACACTTTAAATGAATCAAATATGTTAATATTCTTTTAGAACATTAAGAATATTTGAGCCTATTTTTTAATTCCTTGGATGTAAAGAAAAGTATACATCCATAAGTGTGTTTGTTTGCTTGTTTGTTTCTTCGTTTTGAGACGGGGTCTCACTCTGTCGCTCAGGCTGGAGTGCGGTGGAGCAATCTTGATTCACCGCAGCTTCCACCTTCCAGGCTCAAGCCATCTGCCCACCTCAGCCTCCCAAGTAGCTGGGACTACAGGTGCAGGCCACCACACCCGGCTAATTTTTGTATTCTTTGTAGAGACAGGGTTTTTCCATGTTGCCCAGGCTGGTCTCGAATTCCTGGGCTCAAGCCATCTGCCTGCCTCAGGCTCTCAAAGTGCTAGGATTACAGGCATGAGCCACCAAGCCCAGACTATTTTTAAAATGATAGTCAAGTAGTTCTGTTCATTCAAGGTAGAAGTATTAACCTAGTGTGGATTATTGCTGTAATGTGATTTAAGAGACTTATAGAAAGTATAGTGGAAAGAAGCTCAGATTGGTTGAGCTTCTTTATCACGTGAAAGAACTTTAGGCCAGGCACAGGGGCTCATGCCTGTAATGCCAGCACTTTGGGAGGCCGAAGCAGAAGGATCAGCTGAGTAACATGGGGAGACCTTGTCTCTATAAAAAATTTTAAAAATTAGGCATGCTGGTGTGTGCCTGTGGGCCCAGCTACTCAGGAGGCTGAGGTGGGAGGATTGCCTGAGACCAGGAGGTCAAGGCTGCAGTGAACCATGATTGCACCACTGCTCTGTGACCTGAGCAACAGGGTGAGAGCCTGTTTCAAAAAAAAGTAAAAAACTTTAAGGCCCAGCAGCACTTTTAGCTTTTGAGACAACTTTAATCATTCCTTATTTTCAAAATAGAAAATAATTAGGAGCAATCTCTGCTTTTCACCTCAGTTCTTAGAAAGTACACCAGGATATACATTGCATTTTTCTCAAGTTTTATAATTAGAAGATATAGTCCCTATTAGGGAGTTAGTGTCCAATTACAGTTTCAAATAGTAGTACATTATTACAGAAAATGTGTAACTCTAAAACTCAATAGGCAATTTAAGAAGAAAAATTTGGTCCATATCAAAGCTAGAGAACATTGTCATCTTACTGATGAGGAAGCTAAGCCACAAAGCCATTAATACATCCCATACTTCTACTCATAGACCTAAAAGGCATAGGAAAAAAATGACCACAACAGTATGTTATTTTTTCATCCAGCTTCTTTGGGGTGGTAAACAAACTTTTTGCTCCAAATTGAATTCTCCAAACCCTTCTCTTCCAGTTGCTTAGCTGATTTTTAATAATCTTTATTTTCCAAAAACAGCATAAATTCCTTTTTTTAATGTAGGTTCTACATTAACAATGAAAAAGGATGTGATCAAAAATAATATTTTTTGTATATTTTTGTTTTAGGAAAATCCTGAATTTGATTTACACTTTGAAAAAATATATAAATGGGTTGCCAGCAGCACTGCTGAAAAGAATGCATTTATTTCTTGCATTTGGAAATTGAATCAGCGATATCTCCGGAAGAAAATTGATTTTGTCAATGTTAGCTCACAGCTTTTGGAAGGTAAAGTTAAATGAAAACGTATATGTAAAATCAAGTATATCTTTAGGTGAATATGTAATTTGACATCATTCAAATTAATTAGAATACTGAATTACCTTATTGTAAAAGATTTTTAAAATACTTTTTCTCATTGTAGAAATTATGCTTGTGCATTGTAGAATGTTAATACATTATGTTAAATAAATGAAAATCACTTACTCTTCAGAGACAACTACTGTTAGCACTTTGTTAGATAGTCTTCTAGTCTTTTTCCTATGCATAAATACCTTTTTAAGATAAAGAAATTTACATTATGTTTTCTAACATAATTTTTATATAATGTATCATGAACATTTTTCGTGTTATTAAATACTTACCCCAACGTTATTTTTAATAGTATGATAGTATTCCATTATATGGATATACCATAATTTATTTAACTAATCATTTATTTTTTATTTTCCAATCTTTGCTTCTTTTAAACGGCTCTGGGATAAATATCCTTGTAGCAGTATTTTTGTACAGAGGGTAGATGTAGTGGTACAAAACACAGCTCTGGAGTCAGATACCTTGGGTTCAAATCCTGGCTTTCCAACTAACTAGCGGTATGACTTTCCATTGCTATGTTTCAGTCTCCCTTATCTCAGAGCTAAAGATAGTAATAGTATCTACCACATAGGGTTGTTATGAGGGTTAAATTACTTAATATATGAACATACTAAGAACAATGCCTGGTACATAGTAAATGCTTAGTGAATATTAGCTGTTACTGTGTTATCAGGATAAAATCCTTAGACATGGAGTTTATTAGAATATTTTGGATCAGTATATCTCCAGAATGTTACTATACATCATTTTGTGTTACAAGATAAAAACTCTACTGTTTAATTTTTGAAAATATAGAACGAGCATTTCTGCTTTTAAAATTTCTTTTCTAAAGATAAAAACATTGTAAGACAGCACTTTAGTAATTAGTGAGCCTGCTTCTGGTTTTAGGCTTGATGCTTGACGCTGGGACACAAGTCACTTCTGTCAGGCACCAGTAGTGCTGGTCTTATGTAGGAGCCCCCAAGGTTGCCATCTCACCAGCATTAGTCCCCAACATGTTGGTAATTTAGTGTATTGAGGGAGTGATCTTGAAGAAATGTATAACTTTTTATGCCTTAAATCGTGGTTTAATTTGCTTTGAATGGCTTTTATTTTTTTTACCATTTCAGGGTTGAACATTCTGATGAGTCAGTGACTTAGTGATTCACAAGCTTGCTGTTCTGTCTTCAAATATTAATGCATTTCCAGATGTTATTTATTGTGTAAGATGATTTTAAGCCAGTATATTTCAGGACATTAATATAAAAAAATACATACCCTACCTTGATCTGCCTCATTAAGAAATACTACCAAAATCAGTGAGAAGAGTTTTACTGTTTTTGAAAATGAAATATCTCACTTAAAAAAAAAGACATTTAATTTTTCAGGGCATAAAACAAGAGTATAGACATGTTCATTGTTCATAAACATTAACCCTAATTGAGATCAATTTTAAGAATACTGAGAAGATCCTTAAGGATCTCATTTTGAAAATTACTTGCAATACGTCAATAATTCTTGCTTTTGTTTAGTGGAGTTCAGGGAACAGCTTTATTAATGTCTACAAACTCATTTCATGGGCCTTGAAATCACAGCCGTTAATTCCCGTTAAAAAAATAAATGTCTCTAAGTTTTGGGTGATGTTAGAAAACAAATAAAAAATTATTACCACCTCCATTTAAGAGTTTATAACCAAGTAAGACTATTTTAATTATAAACACTAGCAGTAGTAACTTGGTAGTTTTTATTGTGTAAGTTAAATAATGGGGCTTCTCAGCAGAATAAGGTTTTTAAAAGAGGACTTTTCAGCAGTTGAAGTAGAATGAAGTTTTTGTTTGGCCTTTTTTTCATTCTTTTACTTGCAACCAGCTTTAAGAAAAAAAAAATATTTGACTTGAATCCTTAAATGCCAGCTTAAACTGTTATTTTGTGTGATTTTTTTTTTTACTTGCCTCAATCTTGTCCTTTCTAACCGTGTTTTGTGACTAATCCTTTGTGAGGGTGTGTCTGGGTAAAGCTTTCAGGCCTTGGGTAATATAACTAGACTAAATGCATGAGTCACAACTGCCCTAAATATAATCCCCAGGAAATGATTAGTTTTTCAGGTTTCTCTAAGGATTAGTTAGTACTGTTTCTTAAAAGACAAGAGAAAATAGAAAGATAAATATATTTGTAGTCACTATCAGAAAGTGAATAAGAAAAATGAACACTGCAAATTTAGCTTCTTATGGATCTTTCCACTTTGTAGTTGATTTTGATGTCTTTTGAACTTTAACATGAAGTTCAACTGAGATATGGGTAGTATTTTTAAAACTTAAGCCTGTTTACTTCTCTACCCAGCTAATATTCTTTGCTTACTTTCCTCTGCTTTTTCATACCTTTTTACTCTCCAGAACTGCCTAAAGTTGCAGAAGGTGCGTAACACCTTTTCTTCTTCTATTCTGTATATTTTTATTAGTTGCCATTGTTATGTACCGTTGGTTGTATATTTTATGAAATTATGTACCAGGACAAATTTATTTTAAAAATCCAAATAGTAGTAAAATTGATGATAGTATTTGTTATTGGTTTTCAGAGGACAGTTCATTAGCAAATACTTCTGAAGCAGTTAATTATAATCATGTAAAATATTTGTTTAAGTCTACTTGTGTAAGGACCTGTACAGAATGATTTGGGCAGTCCCTGCCCCCTAGTGGCTAATAAGCGGTCACACATGACAGTTTAACATTTTCATATAGTTTGAATCATTCTTTCGCAGTAAGCTAAATGGACTCATTGAAAGGACAAGGAGCTCGAAAATACCTCTCTAAAGAACTTATATACTGAAATCTTTAATTGCCTGTACCAAAAGTTTTAGTCTTCTTTTTTCTGGAATGTTATCTCAATCTGCCTAAATTATTATCATTCTTAAGAGCAAATCTTTTGTTACTTCAAATTAGCTGGTTTTTGTTCTGGGACAAATGAATATATTTCAAGTCATGCTGAATGTAAATATTCATTTTCCTATAAAATAATGAATACTAAAAGCATCCAGAGTTTGTGATTTAAATCATGCTCCATTAAGTCTGTGAAATCACTAACTTTATTTAGAATGGTAAAATAACATCTCAGGAGTTAAAAATGATTTCTTTCATTTTACCGCTCCTAACCTCAAGCTTTATATACAATGCTCAAATGCTAGTATGTTTCCTCAAAAAAAAAAAAAGAGAACTGAAACATTTATCTAGAAAGCATTTCAGATTTGACCTCTTGGTCTTTTGCTATAAAGCGTGAAGCCTGTTTAACGTTTTATAATTACAGACAACCGTGTTGTTGTTGCTCTTACATTAGAGTCATTGAATATTGAATAACTCATCTTTAGAAATGTTATCAATGCATGTGAAATTTTTTAAACAAAGAAATGGAAAATTCAGTTAATATTCTAATGACCAAAATAAATTATGGATTGTAGATGCATTTTTCATTTTAATTAAAAATTATTTGGCAAAAATATACATACCAAAGATGAAGATAACAAAAGTAAAAAAAGAAAAATTCCACCTGGGAAAAAAAGGAAAGCAAATTGTTTTTGTGTGTACTGAACTTACAGTCGTTGTTTTGTTAGAGCAACAGCCACATCAGGTACGAAAAAATGCGTAGGTTTGTTTCCACCTGTTTTTATGTTTTGCTTGTGCATTTTAGCTTAATTGTGTTTTGGGAAATTGTGGTGAAAGCCTGTTTGAACATTTGTAAGTCAGTGCATTAGACTGCATGCTTTTTATTTCTGTTTTAGGACTTTATGTCATTAACATATGAAATTATTTATAAAAATAAAGTTTGGTATTTTTCATATAGTTTGAATCATTCTTTCCTCTTTTTCAGCCACTAAATGTGACCTGTGCTTATAACTATACCTGGCTATATGTATCGTGTTACTTTTTTGACTATTTTATCTTGAATTTTTACCCTCTTTAAGAATCTGTTCCAAGTGGAGAAAATCAGAGTGTGACAGGAGGTGATGAAGAAGTAGTAGATGAGTACCAAGAATTAAATGCAAGAGAAGAGCAGGATATTGAAATAATGATGGAAGGCTGTGAATATGCAATCTCGAACGCGGAAGCCTTTGCAGAAAAATTGTCCAGAGAGCTGCAGGTGCTAGATGGGGTAAGACTTCCTTGAAATCTATGAATAAGTGATGTATAGTGAATTGCGAAGGCTAATGATGTTCATATTATACTACCTCAGCACTTAAGCCTTTATAGTGTGTTATTGCTGTCTTTATCTATAAGCACATTATCAGCTGCCATCAGTCTTTTACTGTTCTTCTTCAAGAGATGAACTATTCCTATTAAGCCAATGAAGACAGTTGGCTGAGATTCTGGATTTGGGGAGGTTCTTGATATGAAGTGATGGAAGTAAAATGTAGACTAGAGAACATCTTGGGAGTTGATTCACTCAGCCTCTGAAACATACTGGAATAGTTCAGTGCCAAAGAATAGCGTGTGTGTGTGTGTGTGTCTGTGTGTGTTTTGAAAAAAATAGGGATGAAGTATAAAGAGAGAAATGTGGCTGAAATATGTGAATCATTTACCAAAAAAGATTGAGTGAGTAGTTAAAACAGGAGAGCCAGAGAAAAAGATCTGTGATTTCTCTGCTAAAATGTCTTAGAATAGAGCTTTTTGTTTTCTATGCAGTTTTTGAATCTGTAATTCAAATGCACAGCACCTGGTAGGTGCAGTGGCTCATGCCTGTAATCTCAACACTTTGGGAGGCCAAGGCAAGAAGATCACCTGAGGTCAGGAGTTTGAGAAGAGCCTGGCCAACATGGCAAAACTCCATCTCTACTAAAAAAAAATCAGCCAGACATGGTGGTAGGCTCCTGTGGTCCCAGCTACTCAGGAGGCTGAGGCACAAGAATCACTTGAACCTGGAAGGCAGAGGTTGCAGTGAGCTGAGATCATGCCACTGCACTCCAGCCTGGGCCACAGAGTGACACTGTCTCAGAACAAAACAAAACAGAACAAAAAATCGAATGCATAGCACCGCTTATGTTAGAATAATCTAAAAATCATTTGGGTTCGTTCTGGTCTTAAGAAAAGATAAGCATTTAAGAAATCCCTCAGAGGATAAGGAACATTTTAAAGATTTAAATTTTAGTGTTATGTACCTGAAAGGTACAGAAGCTATGGGGTCTGGCTCAGCCCCAGAGAGATTATATGAATAGTCCAAAATTACAAGTTTACAGAGATCCCTGAAAGCAAAGCCCAGAAATGATTTTAAGATGTTAAGGAGGAAATTATTCTGGGCAGATTCAAACCCCAGCTGAGCCCCGCTGACTCTTAAAGTTGGATTGCACTTACACTTGAGTTACTATGAATAGTATATAAAATAAAGTGTGAAACCACAGCATCAGCTGTACTATGATGTTCTTTAAATTTCTTGTCCAAGTTTTTAATCATACCATGTTAGTTGCCTTCTTAATATGGCTTAGTGATTTTTATTTTTTGTTCTAATTAATATTGTATATGTGTTCCAAGTCAGCAGATTGCTTTGCAGTTTAATTTTGGATTTGGCAGTTTCCTTATTTCAGGGAATTCAGAATCAATAGTCAGAATCATTTAGAAAATAGTGATAAGGGGTGGTGGTTTGTTACTGCTTTGCCTGGGGGGAAAAACACAGTTGCAAATGAAAGAGAAAAGAGAAAAGACGATAGAAGGAGCTAACTGTTGGCCATATGCTCCTCTACATTCTGTTACTGGCTCCCATCATACTACAGTTGTAAATTAGTTTCATATATTCTTCAGAGTCTGGTGTACTACTGCTGCTTTCTCAACTAAGATATCACATAGGTGATTATGCTTTTATTTAGGGTTTCACATAGATGTTAAGAAAATTTCTAGCTGGTAAAATTGGAGGAAATGTTAGCGATAACATGGCCTAATGCCTCCTAAATGTATAGAAATGAGAATGTGCCATTACTGTTGATACATTCTGGCACCTTACTTGTGCAGTCTGTGGAAATATAAAATCCTAAGGCATGGTTCCTAACACTGATATAGAGGCAAGTGTACCTGCGTGAAATATTGTGTAAAACGTGGAAGAACATAAAGTGATAAACTAAAGTAGATGTGTAGATATATATCAATTTTTGTTAGTCCGCTTTCAAGGAAATTTAGCAGCATTTCACCTATTAACATGAAGTGTGGTTTGTGTTTTGTTTTGTTTTGTTTTGTTTTTTGGTCTTTAACTTTGAAGGCTAACATCCAGTCAATCATGGCATCTGAAAAACAAGTCAACATCCTGATGAAATTGCTAGATGAGGCTCTAAAGGAGGTAGATCAGATCGAATTGAAACTGAGCAGTTATGAGGAAATGCTCCAAAGTGTAAAAGAACAAATGGATCAGATCTCTGAAAGCAACCACCTTATTCATCTTAGTAACACTAATAATGTAAAACTCCTATCTGAGATAGAGTTCCTTGTGGTAAGTATAATTGTAAATAACAACAACAAAAACTAGTGATGATATATAAAACCCAGTTGTAAATATTTTCTGGTTTCCTTATGAGAACAGGATTTAAAATAATTCCAAAGACCTAATGATAGGATTGGGTAGCATCTTGCCTGTAAATTTCCCAAAATTACACATGCAAATGGTGTGTTTGCATATATTCTAGAACCACATGGACTTGGCCAAAGGTCATATAAAGGCCCTTCAGGAAGGTGATCTTGCTTCTTCCAGAGGCATTGAGGCCTGCACCAATGCTGCTGATGCCCTTCTGCAGTGCATGAATGTAGCTCTTCGACCAGGTATGTTTATTAGAAATGACAAAAGTGTGACTAAGAATCTGAGACTAAGCCGGTCACTTGTTGTAAAGATTTTGACAAGAAATACATGAGGCAAGTGGTTTAGGGTTACATTATTAGCTACTCATGTTTCACTGATTTCCCAACTTATTTCTATTGACGCTAGGAAATTTTTCACTTTAGTTCCTCCTTCTAATTGACCATCAATGACTGTCGTTAACACCATGATTTTTATTTAGTGCTATCTACAGAACCAAGCACAAAGTAGGTGCTTTGGTTAGACCAGAGAGCATAAGGTTTTTCTAGGCAATGGTTTCAAAACTTGAGTGTCCATCAGAATCCCTAGAGGTCTTGTTAAAACATAGATTGCCTGGCCCCAATGCCAGATTCAGCAGATCTGGGCTGAGGTTTTAGAATCCACATTTCTAACCATTCCCAGGCGATGGTGAGGGAGGACCACACTTTGAGAACCACTTTGCTATCCCATTTTTCTCCTGTTTTAACTTTTACCATTTAAGTCAATGAATATGCCCATAAAACTTTTGGGTTCTTCAAAACTTTGGAAATATTTAATGTTCCATTAAACATCAAGGAAATCTTTTTGCCCATTCAACTGGTCACGAAATATCATTCTGTATCAGGCCATGACATGCTTCTGGCAGTCAAACAGCAACAGCAGCGTTTCAGTGATTTGAGAGAGCTTTTTGCCCGGAGACTGGCCAGTCACCTCAACAATGTATTTGTTCAACAGGTAATTTTATCTTATTAACATGAGCATGTTTCTGTATTATTTATATATTACCTTAACCTCAGATTTCCAGAAAAATATTGATATGTTTAATTGGGATTGCAGTCAGTTCCTTCATGTATTTAATTTTAAGATTTTGAAATAGATGCTTCTTTGCTCATAGATGTTCTTTGGGCCTCAGCTGCCTCTTTAGGTAGACAGTCTAGTTCCCTTCAGCTGAAGCTCTCTGATTGTAGAAATCAAATAACTATTCATATTAATTGCACATACGACTTAGACATTCTTATTTATAAAAGTAAGTCCAAACTTGTTAGATGTTTACTATTGCACCTGTTTTATTTTTCAATATTTTGAGGTGAGACTCGGGACTTGAGTCAGTATTTTAAATGTGTTATAAGTTCCATGTACTTAGTACATAGTATGCTTGTTAAGAAAATGACTATAGCTTAAGTGTAAATTTCAGTTGATCTAATTGTCATGTAAATGCTTTGCTTATATTTTTATATGGAAAGTGATGTTATAATTAAGAGTGTGGTAATGATATTGTTATTAATAATATTAAGAGTATCTTTGAGGGATTTGACTAGAAGGCATTTTAATATCTAATGTAATAAATTAGATTTCTTATTTTTTTTATCTCTTTTAAAAGTCCCTTTTATTAGCATTATTTCGTGAAAAAAAATTGGGGGGATATCTTGTTCATCAAGAAATACAGTCTGAAAACATTTAAATTTTTACTTTGTTTTCACTTTGCAATATTCTAAAACAATTGTATTTACTATATTTTATTTCCAATTAGTTTACTCAGGCCCTCCTTCAACTCTATAACAGGTCGTACTTTCTTTCGGTTCCTGTGAGTACATCAAATTTGGCTCAAGCTTCTCTGATTCTGTTTTTTTCCTATAAAGTTTGCTAAACTTAACAGCAGCAGAATCTTTACAGATTGTAACTTACTGATTTAAGCTACCTGTTAACCACATTTGTAGCAGTTTTTAAGTGTCCCATAATAGAGACTATTTGGGCCAAAAAGGCATTTAATCTCATTCTGCTTGCTTTTCTTTCTGTCATTTTTTCACTCACTTCATATATTTAGTAATAAATGGTAGTATTACTCTTTTAGTAATAATAATAATATTAGTCCTTCATTTGTTTAGTAGTGATTTATTTGCCGGGTGATTGAGGTACATACCAGACATTGACTTGGGATAAATGAGAGACCAATCCTGCCCTCAAGTAGTTCACGGTCTAGGAAAGGGACACAAACAAATAATATACTCCAGAGGGATAAATGTTATGATAGTGGGACTGCGGGAGCATAGGGGAAGACCACCTGAGTAAAAGCACAGTAGGGGGAAATCAGAGAGATTCCTTGACCTGAAAAGTGTTAAGAAAAAAGTAAGCTTAGAAGTCACATAGGAAATACTAATTCCTGTTTTTCTTAGGTAATTACTTCAATAACATCTATTTCTATACAGTTCCTTAGTTTTTAAAAATGACACTGTTGACAATGATGTTATCCATATTTTTAGAGAGTATTGAAAATAGCAGCCAATAAACAAGAGTCTTTTCTGTATCCCTAACTGTTTGTTGTAACATGCGGTTATTTATGATTTTGCTTCTTGCCTTGTAAACTAAACTAATGGCTTCATTTAAAATGAATGCTTCCCATTTCTGAAAAGCTAATCTATGTATTGTTACATGTGAGTGATGCATGTTAAAAACCAGAATGCTGCGACAACCTGAGATGTGCCAAAAAAGAAGATACCCCACACATAGAAAGAGATTTTCTTTGTGTTGCATTCAGTGCGTCAGATCACCTAGCAAAAGAGTTGGGAAACGTGGGTATTTCTATTCCTGGTAGGGGAACAAGCTGGGAAAACTGATTAAAATAATATGGTACACCTCTTTGTGAATCACAGAATTTTGATTGTGTGTTTATTATGTACTGTCTTCCATATGCAAGAATAAGAAATAGTCATACCCTCAAGATGCTTGTAAGGAGTTAATGTACTTCTTGTAAGAAGGAGTTAAGACTAATGTACATTAGCAATGTATGTAATAAATTGCTAACTGTAGAACTATGGATTTTAAGTGCCAAAAAGGTTTGATCAAAAGTAAGTTTATTGCAAGTTTAAGGAGTCAGATAGGGAAGGAATCGAAGTTAAGGTAGGACTTGAACTGAGTCCATGCAATACAGTTTATAGCAAATGTGTAGTTATTATAGCATTTACAAATAATGTACTGAAGAATCCAGTGAAAATAATCTATTCACAACATAACAGTAATTTCAAAGCCTTGATTCTCAGTCTTTAAAATTCACAAATTAGTAAAATTAAAAGAAATAAAATTCAGAGACTGACCAGATCACCAATTTTTTATTTTACCAAATAAAGACCTTTAAAAATAAATACTACCATCCACTTTCATTATCTTTTTGATTTAAAAATGACACTTTGGCACTAAAAGAATAACAATTTCCTTTCAGATTTTAAAAAGTAATACATTTACCTTAATGAAAGACTCACTTATTTCACTTTATATTTTCTTATTGCTGTAGGACAGGAAAAACATCTTGTATTTGAGAATCACTGATCCAGAGCATGCTGTCTGTGATGCAGCTTTCCTATTAATACTTCTGTATATTATACTTTCGTGAAACTTAAAGTGCATTTTAATATGATACTCACTGTAATAAATATGAGAGCAATGTTACATAAAGCATGGCTAGCTTCTTTTAGATGTTTCAGATCTTACACGCTCAACTTGCATTGAAATTATAGGCTCTTACCCATAATTTTTACATTTACTAGGGATTTGTGTATCTAGAAAGATATTCAGGTATGAGAATCTGGCCAGTTACACTAATTAGGATTATTGTCTTGAAAGCAGGCAGTCAAATTAAGGCTAATGAAATTCAGGAAATATTTGCATAAAGAATATGTCCTTTAAAAATTTGTTTTGGTTGTTTTTTGAAAGACTTATTTTGATAACTGCTCCCTACCTTTTGTTTCCCCCTTTGGTTCTACAGAGACCTCATGATTCTATCTACTTTTGCCTTTAGCAGCTTGAGACCGATTATGCACATAACTTAGAGAAAATGAAAATGCACTGAACTAAAATTACAACCAGGAAAAAACTGAAGTTGTGAAACTTTTTACCATATGCTTAAGTGTAGAAATTTTTCTTTTAACATATATATACAGAAACAAGCTATAATAAAACCTGTATTGTAGACCACCAACATTCAATTTCTTTTACAAAAATTGTTTCCGTAAGCATATGTCACATTTTTCTAAACATGGATTGATGATTTCTGGTTAAAAGCTTAGAAAGGCTTATGATTAAGATCCATTTTTGTGAGGTTTGTTAGAACTTTGCTCAGATTTTTTTTTAAGAAAACAAGAATAAATATATTGTAACAGAAAGAAAGTGTTCCAACTCTTGAAAAGTTTTTCAAATTTTGACCCCAATGTATCATTTCTTCTAAAAAGTCACTATAGCAAAGTGCTTAAGAGTGCAGACACCAGCCTGACTCTCCTACCTCCTAGCTGGGTTACCTTGAATGAGTTAATTGACATTTCTGCCTGAGTAAACAGTTGTAGAAGATCATAGACAATAATTTTGAGTCTTGAATCATTGAGAAAAATTAATGAGGAAGAATGTTTTGGAAATGATACATTGTTACTAAGAAAACCTATTTAGAAAGCATTTGTATGATATAAGTCTGTCAAATATTCTTCCCCTTTAATCAGTGTGACCAGTTAAAGCACACAGTTTAGGCCAGGTGCAGTGGCTCACACCTGTAATTCCAGCACTTCAGGGGGCTGAGGTGGGCAGATGACTTGAGCCCAGGAGTTTGAAAGTAGCCTGGGCAACTTAGTGAGACCCCATCTCTATTAATAAAAATAAAAATAAATTTTTAAAAAATAAAACACAATTGGAGACATTTGTAGACCTAAAACTATAATATGTTTATCTGTCTAGTATCTAATATATATAATGCTGTAGAATCCTGATTATCCTTCTGATGTGTCAGTTGAAAACCATTTCTGTAATAGAATGTTTATATTGACCTTTGGCAACATGGAAATAGATAATAGTCCAATGGTAATACCTGTGTATTTTACTTAATGTTATTAATTTTGTTCATCTTTATTGTTAGCCTTTACAGAAAAGATGTGGTGACCCAGGCATTCTAAATATGTAAAATTGTTCCATTCTTCAACACTTTAGCTCTTAGACCTCATCGATTCTTTTGGAAGATGTGATTGTTTTATATTCAGGTAGCCACCCAGAAAAGAATATCCACGTAGGTCCACACTCTGTTATCCAAAACTCTTGGAGTCAAGTGTGTTTTTAGAATTTTTCAGATTATATAATATTGCTTTTCTAAAAGAGCAATGCAGTATATGTACTATATATTATATAATCACTCCAAGTACATGTTTCTGCAACAAAAAATATGAATAGTCACTCTAAAAACTATAAGTAGGCCCCTGTCAATTCAGGTCAAGTTTTGCCATCAAAATTGTTTTCATGCCAAGCTTATTCTGAGTTTTCAGAGCTTTTTAGATGTCAGAATTACAGAAAGTGATTATGGACCTATTAATTAATTATATCTTGTGTATAACATCTGTGGTAGCTGTGAACTTCTGTTGCCTCTGTGTTCTAGTTCTTGTTATTTTGAACTGGTCAGTCTCGTTTTGTGATATTTTCCTGCCATCTCTAGTTTGGTTTCCCAAGTTAACCTAAGGTGATATCAGTAAGATGAATCTGATAAGTGTATTGGTTGTTCTCTACTATTTTATATGTAATTTCTGTATAATGGGTCCTTCCTTTTTTCTTCTTAATTTCCATTTAAATTGGGAATGTATTCTCACATGAAAATTTTCCAACAGACTGATTTGAAAACATTTATGAAGAAGGGACTTGGATAATGATGCGGGGTTTTGTACTTGGCATGTCTTATACTTCCATCTTTCTTTCTTAGTTACTAGGGAGCTCTTCATTGCTCTAGACCAGAAATGTTTCTTTCTGAATACTCTGTATTTAAACGTTTTTAAAATTCATAACCACTAAGTTCTTATTTTGTGTATATAGTAAAGTATATAAATTAGATGAAAAAGTCCCTTTTAACTTAAAAGAATTTAAATTTTTTAAATTCAGGATGCTTATTAAGCTAATGTATATCAACTAGTATAATCCACATTCATAATTAGCTTTAGGTAACCTTACCAGGAAATTAGTTAACCAGCTCTAAAACTCTAGCAATCTGTGTCATTTTAATACAGTTTTCACAAAATGCTAGCAAATAACTTCTGACTATCCAGGCAAATCAGATTGAATGAAAATTACTTCAAAGAAACCTGTCTTGTTTTGCCTTTTGCTTATTTTTGGGAAATTGTATTTTTAAATTGAATCTGCTCCAAGATGGAAGCAAGACTCAGATGACCAAGGTTCCAATTCTAAGCTCTAAGACTTTATATTCTACATTTTTTTGTCTGTTGTTTTAAATATTATAAGCTCTAATGGGAATACCATAAACGTAGACTGTTTTGAATGATTTCTCTGTTTGTGTTTCTTAATTCAAGCTACATCAAGAAGTTCATTTGCTTGTTAAATTGTAAAATATTGTAGAAAAGGGACAGCTTCCCTAAAACATTCATCTTCCATCTTCACTCCTTTGGAAGACGGAATGAGTAGTTGATTTATCAGAGTGCCATTGCATGTTTATGACTATCTTATGGTGGTAATGTTTATTTGATATGCACAGGATAATAAAAGTGGAGTAAGTATTTGGTTTTTTTTCTGTGTTCTATTCTTAATGGTTTTTATTTTTCTATGTCTTACTGGTTTTGCTTGGCCACATTTTGGTCATTGTTTTGACTTTTTATTGTAAGAATGTTTCTTTGTACTGTCAGTGATATTTATTTACTTATTTACTCACTATAGGGTCATGATCAGAGTTCAACTCTTGCTCAACACTCTGTTGAACTGACTTTACCCAATCATCATCCATTTCATAGAGATTTGCTCCGATATGCCAAGCTGATGGAGTGGCTAAAGAGTACGGATTATGGAAAATATGAAGGACTAACAAAGGTATGGATTTGATGTCATTTACTCACTGAGAATAGAGCATTACCTTTTAAAATCAAGAGATCATGTGTTCAGTTCCCCAAGTTTAAAGTACTATAGTACATTCTTAGCAAAGCAGAAAATGATTCAGTGCTCTTTACCAGTGATAACATTCCTTTTATTTATTTGGATAAAGAAGACCTAAATTTTAAACTTCAGTATGGAAAAATATTAAGCCGTACTGTAGCCTGAAGCATCAGTCAATTTAGTTAAATGCTATACTAATTTCTTGAGTTTCTTTATGTATAGTATAGAAACAAGGAAGTATGAACATTGTAAGTGAGGTATTTGCTCTCTATGGATTTATAATCTGTTCTGTTAAGGAAATACAAAGTGCCTCTTTATTAAGCAAGCATTCTACTATTCCAGGAACCTGGGCCCTACCTAATAAGCTTCTGTCCTAGTGAGCTTTAAATCTGACTGGGAAGAATCACACATAAAACAAGCAGCAAAAAATTAAACACTAAACTGGAAATGAGTTTTAAGTGTATGGCAGTATAGGGAAGGAAAATCTCTGTCTTGAGACCATGGGGGAAGCTTTGTGGAAGATATTGGACTTCCAGTTGAGTTTAAATAATGAGTGCAATTAAACCAGAAATAAGAGGAAGGGTATTCCAAGGATGGGAAGACCGATGTGCAGACAAAGGTGGGAAAAATATACCCTTGTCCTAGGATAGTGAGGTTAAGTGTGACCAAAGCAGAAATTTCCTATTCTAGAACAGTGAGAAATTATATTTAAAAAGATGAGCTATGGGACGTACCGGCATTCCTCAAGCATAGGAAAAGATTAGATGAGGGAAATTTAGTTAAGTACCTAATGTAATAATTCAGATGAAATGAGATGTTGAGCCAGGAAGATGGTGTTAGGAATAGAGAGAAAATATAAACCAAAAGAGAGACTCCAATGGCAGAAGGAGCAGGTTGATGCCAAATTTGCTGGGCTCAGAGGTTAGAACAGTAGTATGTAGTACTGACTAAAATTCTGCACTTGGGGAAGAGCAAAGTCATTTATTCATATATTCAATCAGCAAATGAATTGAGCACCTATTACATGCTAACACTTGTTGTAAGCACTTAGAGATACAGCATTGAAGGAACCTTGCCATCTCAAAGTACGTATTCTAGAGGAGATAGACAGAAAAAAAAGTTAATTATATAGTATATTAAGAGGTGCTGCTGAGTGCTCTAGAGAAAATAAAGCAGGGAATGCCAGGACTGGGGGAAGGGTGTGGGATAAGGATTTCCAGAGGAGAGCTTTTTAGGCACAGTGCAAGTGCCCTAAGGCAAAGCGTTCCTGGTGTGCTTGCAGAGCAGGGAGGCCAGTGTGGTAGGAGCACTGTGAGCCAGGGGCAGACCCTGGTGATGGCATGGCGGATCTGGAAGGGATTGTGGACAATGTAAGGATTTGTCTTTTACTGTGCATGACATTGCAAGGTAGGGAGGGGAGCTGGTGGACTTTGAGCCGTGGAATGACATGACCTGACTTAGATTTAATAGCCATTGTAGCAGGAAACCATAGGGATGGTACTTTTCTGGCATTTATGCTGTTGATCTTTAGTTTACGAATTGGACATTATGTCCCTTTTTTAAAAAATAGAGCTAAAGAATTCCTACCTATCTACTGAAATACATAAATAGCTAATAGTATTCTAGATAGTCCTGGCTGAAGATCCATTTGATTAAAATTCTGAAATACTCTGAGAAACATCTAAAACCTTTAACTGCTGTAAGTTTTTTTGAACTTGAAGTTTAAAAATAAGAAATCTAAGTAATGCATAAGCTGTGTTAATAATTAATAATTATTATGTGGACAATGTGGCCCTAAAAAATGTTCTAGCATTGGAAAGAATGGTATGTTTCAGGTCTCTGTGGAATAAGAATATTGGAATTGCTAATGTAAAAGCAATTTCTATCCAGTGCCTTAGATTCATGCTTCAGAAGAAAGCAGAAGGGTTAGGTAGAGATTTATGAGAAGTGTGATAGTAAGAAGGAGGCAAATTGTGTATTCCTATCAATGCATTTGTGTTGACATATTTGACAATAGGACATTTTTATGTGTCAGTTTTCATGCATTTTCTCTTTGAAGTGCCTTTGCCTGTTTAAAGTAAAATCTGGCTCTTGCACGTCTAAACTGAGATCATAAGAAAAGGGACATAAACCTTGGTAGAATAATATTTTTAAATTGTTATTTTTAAAATGCTAATCAAAAAAATAAGTCTCCTAAGGTACTTAGATACTTCTTATCTGGCTAGCTACTTTAGGTGAGATTATTTTAGTTCCTCAGAATTAGTGTATTAAGCATATATATATACACACCTCTACTGTTGTGTTATATTTTGTTTTGTCTTGTTGTCATTCAACAGAATTCTTATTTGGAGATACCTTAAGGAAAAAATTTACATTACTGGAATTCTTTGCCTTTTGAAGTTTTAGAAGGATTAATATTCTGAATAATTAAACATAAATTATATTTCCTTAAGAGTTTTGTGCCAACAAGTGCTCTGTCCCCTGGTGAATATTCAAATAAGTAATCAATAAGCTTTTTGCCTAATTGTGTTCCCAGTAACTATTATTGCCCTATCTTTATATATAATGCAGTATTCATGAATGTAATTTAAAGTGAAGAAACAAGATTATAGCCAACCTAGTAGATTTATGGAATCATTCTCTGCTCAGACTATATTTTTGATTGACAATATTAATGAGCTTTTTAAATAAAATTGACTTTTTCCCAGGAATGTTGCTTCATCCTGTGATTTGAGCTTTTGACAGATTATGTATTTTTACCTCATAATCTAATTTGGCTGATGAAGAGTTGTCAAAAACAGGAATTTTATTTAAGAAAGGAATGGAAGAAAAAAAGAAGGAAACAGGCAAATCTGGCGAAATTTCTTTAGCAAGAAATCATACTTAAATTCAGAAAGCTATTTGCACTTGGTTAGGTTTACACAGCTCACTCTTTTTGGCAGGAACAGGAAAAGCTTGTTCAAAATTCTTTGGAAATAAGAATCACTAGCCACTGCCTCTAGCTGTACTGAGGCTGAATCTAAGCAAAGCCCCAATTTTTGATATATGGAAAATAGACGTAGCTTGGACTGCCCAGATTCCCTCCTCCCAGGACTGCTATCCCTATCTGCAACTCTGGGTCATACCTGTAGGGCAGTTAGTAGAGATGGTCCATCCATGGGTAGGAAAGGAGCTTTCCTCTCCTAATAACCTCCTGAGATTGGCAGTTCAGCTTGAAGATGACTCACATGTCTTCTCTCCACCTCGGTTTTACATTTGTAAAATTTGTGAACCCCATATATATGTGAGACAGACCTCAGTCAATTTAGGAAGTTTATTTTGCCAAAGTTAAGGATGCTCACCCATGACACAGCCTCATTAGGTCCTGACGACATGTGCCCAAGGTGACTGGGCCATAGCTGTACATTTTAGGGAGACATGAGACATTAATCAACATATGTAAGATGAACATTGGTTTGGTCTGGAAAGGCTGAACAACTTGATGCAAAGGTGGGACAACAAAGTAGGGAGGGGGCTTCCAGGTCATAGATAGTGTGAGGCTTATTGTCAAGCTTAAAATTAGGAAACTGAGGCCAGTATAAGGAAAACTAAATTCTAGTTTATTCAGCTCCCGGGCGAGGTTCTGTGGTCCAGAGAAGGGGCCAGAGAAGTCGTGCCCAGCTGTTCTGGGCGTGGGGTTTTATAGGGGGTAAGGGCAGTAGATTGGTCAGTGGGGAAACAAAGCATGGGCAACTGCATTGGTCATAGAAAGACTGGACCTGGACTTGGCAAGTTGCCATTGGCAGCCCAGCAGGGGTACCCACAGGTGGGCTGGAGCAGGTAACA
>CAUYLG010016547.1:0-24333 GCA_963573385.1 Cacajao melanocephalus
TATGCAATTGCTGAGGAGTGATTTACTTCCAATTATGTGGTCACTTTTAAAATAGGTATAATGTGATACTGAGAAAAATGTATGTTTTGTGGATTTGGGGTGGAGAGTTCTGTAAATAATTGTTAAGTTTACTTGTTCCAGGTCTCCTTTCCCCATTGCTTATTTTTGTCAGGTTTGTCAAAGATCACATGGTTGTAAATGTGTGGCATTGCCTCCGAGGCCTCTGTTCTGTTCCATTGGTCCATATCTCTGTTTTGGTAACAGTACCATGTTGTTTTGATTACTGTAGCCTTGTAGTATAGTTTGAAGTCAGGTAGTGTGATTCCTCCAGCTTTGTTCTTTTTGCTTAGGATTGTCTTGGCTATGTGGGCTCTCTTTTGGTTCCATATGAAGTTTAAGGTGTTTTTTTCCAGTTCTGTGAAGAGGGTCATAGGTAGCTTGATGAGGATAGCATTGAATCTATAAATTGCTTTGGGCAGTATAGCCATTTTTACAATATTGATTCTTCCTAACCATGAACATGGAATGTTTTTCCATCTCTTTGTGTCCTCTCTTATTTCCTTGAGCAGTGGTTTGTAGTTCTTCAATTTTTATTTGTTGTATAAGAACAAGGTGGCTTTAGCCTACAATTTTTCTTAAAACAAGTATTTTTTTATTGTCAATCCATCTTTATTATCTTGGACAATATTGTGAAGCATTTTATTTCTAAAATATTTTTTAGAAAGTTCATTTTTTTTTTATATCATACTTTAAGTTCTCTGCAGAACATGCAGGTTTGTTACATAGGTACACACGTGCCATAGTGGTTTGCTGCATCCATCACCCTATCATCTACATTAGGTATTTCTCCTAATGCTATCTGTCCCCTAACCCCTACCCCTTGCTATCCCTCCCCTAGCCCCTCACCCCCTGACAGGCCCTGGTGTGTGATGTTCCCCTCCCTGTGTCCATGTGTTCTGATTATTCAATACCCACTTATAAGTGAGAACATGCAGTGTTTGGTTTTCTGTTCTTATGTCAGTTTGCTGAGAATGATGGTTTCCAGGTTTATCCATGTCCCTGAAAAGGATTATCTGGTGACTACCATTTCTATAGGAGTTTCTCTGTATGAGCCCCATGGAACTGTCTTGTTTTTAAAAGACTTATGTCCATAAATAGCTAAATGACTTGATCTGAGGAATGGGATCATATAATATTCACCACTTAAATGGTCTCAACTTTGTGTAAGGATTGATTCCTGAATATTTCCCAAGAAGTAAACCAATTATTTAAAAATAAGTGGTATGTCAGTTTTCTAATGGAACTAATAAGCCAATGAACTGAGAAAACTGCCCTGACTAAAATCATCAAAATTTACCTTCTGGCAAGCATAAGGAAAAACCATATCTCTACGCCAACTTATTTTTCATGGAAATTGACATTTAAATCAGAAATCACATTACAATGCTTAGACCTCATATGTAAAAGGCATTACCTGAGGTTAAGGGTTGGCATGCTCACATTGTGTTCACACCTTGTTCTGTTCACATGTATATACTGCAGTGTGATTGCTTTTCAGTTTCACTTTTAAACTGATTTTATATGATAGAACCATGTTTGACTCCTGTATGTTTGACTTGGAATTCCTTTTTGCCCTCACTGAAAATTTCTACAAAGCAGAAAGTTAAATTCTCATTTTATCTTTCTGGAAAAAAACTTAGAGATTTTTGCTGCAGACTAACAAGACAAGATATTGTGATTAACAAGAGCAAAGCTCCTAAAATAAAGCCCAAAGGCACAAATTTAAATTGGGTAGTAGTCAAGGGTATGATTAAAAACTTGCTCATTTGCATTACTTAAACAGCCATTGAATATCATTAATTTATATCAAGAATTAACTCTACAGTCTATCAATCAGAAGCAATCTAAATTAGAAGTCAAGAACTTTCTAGTTCTTGGCCATGTGTTTTCCTTATCTAGTAATAGGGTTTGTTTTTTGGTCTCTCTAGCTTGTTTTTCTGCCCCATTCTAGTTGATTAATTTATTCATATCTAGATTTTTGTCACAAACAAAATGGGGATATTAATTCTCACCCATTCTCATTTAGATTAATGAACAAGTGAAAGGCTTCTAGACTTGTCATGATCAATGTAAGCTCGAGCCTCATTCAAGTTTTGGATCAAATGTATTCTTTTCAAAATAAATTGAGTTATAAAAGATTGTTCATAAATGTTATAGTAGTTTGGAGTTGTACAGTTTATAGTATAAATCCAGGTCTCTAAAACATTGGATCTCAGGCAAATATTTGGAGGGACATTCCAGATTATATCTTGTAGGAAACAAAGATCCAAGGAGTTGACCTAAGGAAGGGCTTTCTTATCTTTGCCTCTGGAGATCATGTCACTAATCTGAAAGACACATTAGGGAGTGACTGGACTGGCCACTATTTTAAGTGAGTTCAAGTTTTCTGATAGCTCTAGTGGGGTGTTCTTTACTCTTCCTTACCTGCATTGATAACTCAAGACTAGGATGATCCTTAGTATTGAAAAGGCAGCCCCCTGGTTAGACTCATCCAAGAAAATTAATAGAGTGAGCCAGAGAAATTTCAGATGAATATCTTACTGGTGACTGAATCTCCTTTTATGTAACTAGACTATGAATTAAAATCAAGAAGTATCTACAAAGAAATGTTTCAAATAAGACATTTCATAACAGTCCTTCATTTCATCTGCTTCTTAATTCTCTGGCTGAAGGTCCAGTTCATTCTGAGCTCATGTTATCAGTGATCCCTTCTCCACCTGTGCTCAGCTGTATTCTGACCTGGCATCAGTGCAGCAATGCCTCACCATCTTAGTTATTGTCACTGACCCTTTGTTTAACCCCAATTAAAGCTCCTGTCTTCCATCAGGTTCAGAGATAGTCCCTCTAACTGATTATTCTTTACTGAGTATGCTAGGAAACCCTTAAAATGACATAAATTTGGGAACCTTTTAAAGAAGAATGGTTATAATTTCCTTTTCTGATTTACACTGTAATTCCCAAATCCTTTTTAAAAATGACCACAAAGCTACATAAAGTGTTTTTAATAGTGTTTAACATGAAAAAAGAAGTATGTATGTATGTGCCCATGGATACCTAATTGCCTTTGATTCTTTGTCTCATATATTATGTAAACTCCAGACAAATTGAAAGAATATCCAATTTAATAAAAACATTATAGATACTCCCATCAATTGGGTAAAAATTCTACTTCGTAATGAAATAATATGAAGATGCGGAGAATGACACTGACTTTCCTTGCAGCCATTATAATCCAGGGCACTCACTTTTTGGATCACACTAGACACACTTCTGTGAGTTCAATATCATTGTGTTCATTTTACAGGACATAAAATTGAGTCTCACAAAAGATAACTTACCTAAAGTCACATAACTACCAAGTTATGCAATTGGATTTGAAACCAGATTTTTCTGGCATTGCCATTCTTTTGCTATTCTGCCAAGATGTATTTTCCTCCCTATGCAGCTCTATGATGATAAAAATGCAACTATCATTTATTAAATATCTACTGTACACCTCACACACATTATCATATAAATCCTCCCCCATGCTACAACACAGTTACTGTCATTATCGTTTTTCACATGAGCAAACTCAGACTCAGATGGCTGGGGTAGCTTCAACAAGCTAAAAAGTAGCACAGCAAGGATGAAATCCCCAGTACAGTAGATCCTCATTATTCATGGGTTCTCTATTTGCGAATTTACCTACTCACTGAAATGTATTTGTAACCCCAAAATCTGTATTTGCATAATTTTTACAGTCATTTGCAGACTTGCACAGATCAATGCTAGACATGCATGTTTCCAGCTGAGGTTGAACAAGGCAGAGCTCTGCCTTCTTGTTTCGGCTCTCACGCTGTCAACAAGTGTCCTTTTTATGGTTTATTTAGTGCCACTGTTTCTGCATTTATGTATTTTTGTGGTAATGGCACTGTTTAAAATGGTCCATAAGTGTAAGGCTGAAGTGCTGTCTCATGTTTCTAAGTACAAGAAGGTTGTGATGTGCTGTGTGCAGAAAACGTGTGTTAGATACGCTTTGCTCAGGCATGTGTTATAATGCTGTTGGCTGAGTTCAATAGGAATGAGCTATATAGAGTCTTTATTTTTATATATCATCTTTAAATATATAGATTTATATATCAAATATACAAGGGGACTTCAAAAAAGTACATGGAAATATAATTTAAAATAAAAATATAAAATATAAACTTTATTTCTCAGCATAAGTTGATCAAGACCAAGATACTTTTGTAACTGATGATACCAGCCATTTAAGTTCATCCCTAATAAACTGAGGGTTCTGGGAATTAAACCATGTCAATGCATTTTTTAACATTATTAAGTGAAGAAAATGGGTGCTCTTTCAAGATTAAGATTAGGAAACAAAAAGAAGCCAGAAAGAGCCAAATCAGTACTGTAGGGTAGATGCCTAATAATTTCCCATGGAAACCCTTGCAAAATTGCCCTTGTCTGATGATAGGAATGAGCAGAAACATTGTCATGGCAGAGAAGGACTCTCTGATGAAGCCTTTTGGGGCATTTTTTTCTGCTAAAGCTTGGATAACTTTCTCAAAGCACTCTCATAATAAGCAGATGTTACCATTCTTTAGCCCTCTAGAAAGTCACCAAGCAAAATGCCTTGAGCATTGCTAAGAACTGTTGCGTAACCTTTGCTCTCGACCAGTTCACCTTTGCTGAGACTGAATGACTGCCACCTCTTGGTAGCCATTGCTTTGATTGTGCTTTCTCTTCAGGACCATACTGATAAAGCCATGCTTCATCTCCTGTTAAAGTTTTTCAGAGAAATGCTTCAGGATCCTGATCATACTTGTTTAAAATTTCCATAGAAAGCTCTGCTCTGGTCAGCACCTCGTCTGGGCACAATGGTTTTGGCACCCAGGGAGTGTGGGAAGTTTGTCCAACTTTAATTTTTCAGTCAAAATTGTGTAAGCTGAACCAGTTGAGATGTTTAGGGTGTCAGCTGTTGTCTGTGCTATTAATCATTCATCCTCTTCCATTAGGGCGTGAAGAGGGCAAGATTAATTTTTTTCCTCAAAAATTCATGCGGATGGTCTGCTACTGAGGGCTTTCTCAACATCATCTTATCTCTTCTTAAAACAGTTATCCATTTGTAAACTGCTGATTTCTTTGGAGCATTGTGTCCAAAAATGTTTTGTGAAGTATTCATGATTTTACCCTTCTTCCCCCCAAGCTTTACCATAAGTTTGATATTTGTTCTTGCTTCAATGTTAGCAGAATTCATGTTGCTCTGATATGGACTCTTTTCAAACTAGATCCTGTTCAGACATGTTATAACAAGTTAGTATAAGTATATTTTGGTGCAAAAAAAAATTTGAAATCCATGCATATTGTTTCATAATATATATTTTCACAAACATTTTGAAGACTCCTTGTATATAACAATATATAGTCTTTAGAGAAAATAGATATATGTAAAGTCTCTCTCTCTCTCTCTCTCTCTATATATATATATACATAAACATATGTACATACATATATATACATATATTCATAAACTGTATAGCCTTTAAATAGAAATACACATAAAACAAGGATATGTATTAATCAGTTGATGAAGACGTGACCAGAGGCTTGCAGGAATCTAAATCTGTATTTCCTCTAGGACCAATGTATTGTTCAGTATTCACTAATCCAGTGTTTTCAGTGACCTTACAGAACTTATTACCATACATAAGAATTGACTGACTGTGTTTCCAGTGTGCAAGTTCTACTACCCACCATCTGGCCTTACATACGTTCCGTGAATTCATAATATTCTGATTTGTGTGCTGCACCTTTGCTTTTAATTTATATTCAGATTTCCCATGAGTGACAGTTCCCTCTCCCCAGCCCTCCTGCTAACCACCACCATTCACTCAAACATGACACCACACTGCATTTTTGCTGAGATGACCAACAGATTCTCAACATCATTATGAGGAAAACACAACAGAGCACATAGTAAAGCAAGCTCATCAAATATTTACTTTAATTGATTTAGCTTAGAGCAAGTTTATATGCATAAATAATTTGTACTTAGTGAGAGTCAGATTCTGAAATGAAGATGCAAAATGTGGGATGAAAAGGAAGTGCTGGGGGCAAGGACAGGAAAGATTGGTCAACAGGTCCAAAGTTACAGTTAGGTAGGACTAAGTCCTGGTGCTTTGCTGCACAGTAGGGTGGCTATAGTTAACAGTGTTGTATTTTTCAAAATAACTAGGAGAGAGGATTTTGAATGTTTGAATTTCCACAAAGAAACGATAAGTGTTTAAAGTGATGGATACACTGACCCTGATTTGATCATTACACCATGTGTACATGTATTAAAATATTACACTGTACCCTATAAATACAATTTTTAAAAAAAGTTCCTGAAGCTGTTTTCTAAGTGTCTTCATTCTGCTATTGAATTCATACTTGGATCTAAAGAAACAAATGCATACATCAAAGTGGCCTCCTCTTACCACATGACAGTTTCTTATCTTCACCACAAACCTTCTGGAATCAACCCTTTCTCTGAAGGAGATTACTTCTCTTCTGCAAATTTCTCCACTGAGGAAAAACAAGAAATAAATCAGCAAGGATGATGATATCATCAACATTAGCAAGGATGCTGAAGAAGCAGGAAGCCTAAGGGTTGTACCATCCATGCCTCCTGGAGCCACTTGGTTACTGGAGTTCTGTGAAAACGATGGCTTGTCTCCAGCTTGCGTGGGCCAAGGAAAGATGCGATGAACCACCGATCCCAAGACATGGGCTCTCGCCTGGCTTTACAAGTCACTGATCTTAGTAGGCAAGTCACAGTACCTCTCAGAATCAAACTTCTTCAGCTGTAAAATGGTGGAATTATCAGCCTGTCTACCTCCAGAGGCTGTGGCAATGAGAGGAGATACTAATGACTCACGGTGTAGGGAATTTTGTAGTTAACAAAGCATTATTCATATACATTATCTCATGTGATGCTCACATCTGCATTGCCAGTTAAGTATAATTATAATTGTTACCATTTTATGAGAAAGTCCTTTCAAACAGAAAGCTACTGCACAAATCCTTGTACTATAAAAAAAATAAATGGTTTTGAAGGCAGCAAAAAGAAGAGTGTTAGTATGTGTAATCTGTGTAATCCCCACCTCACATGAAGGGAAAAAAAATCACTTAAAAATTAGTACCAAATACGCTATTGGGTCTTTTAAATCAAGAGAATTATTGCAGAAGGTGCCAAGCCAAGAAGGATACTGGGCCTGACATTCAGGTCACACTCTGACTACTAGGACATTCACCTGGGTGCCAGGATTTATTCTAAATTGTGTAAAGTTGCCACACAGGCCAGTGGGGGAATAAGGTAGTAGCTCAAGAAAGAATTGTTACTCTAACAGCCATAAATGCATATAAAGTTTGTATTCCCCACTCTATAATGTGATCTTTTTGTTTTAAAAAATGATTTTGTTCTTACTTCAGTCTGGATAGGCTAGGTGATGCAGCAGTAACAAACAATCCCTAAATCTTGGTGGCATATCAGAACAAAGGTTTATTTTCCACTCAGGCTACCTGTCCATCCACGTTGGCTTTTGCTGACTCCTAGAACCCAGGCTGATGATGTAGACACGATCTTGAACACTGCCAGTCACCAAGGTAGAAATAAAACAATGAAAGAGCTCTGGAGAGTCTCATACCAGCAAGAAAAAGCCCTGGGCTGGAATTGACACACAGTACTTCACTCTCAGTTCCTCAGTAGTCCAACTGCAAGGAGTGAGAAAATACAGTCCAACAACATGCCTGCAATTGAAGGGAATCAGAAATATTTTGCAGGTAGCACATAGCAGATGTGAAAGTATCTTAAGAGTTTATTTTCTGACCATAAGCTTATTAATTGTTCCATGGGACAAGATTGCAAAAACAGCCAATGCCAACTCAAGCTACAGTGATAGAAACACAGACTCTAGAATCAAGGAGGAGACAGTTCTGTTCCTAATGCCTGCTGCACACACTTACAGAGTAATCCTTTATGGACCGATCTCCTCCTAGAGAATGCAGCATTCTCAATTCTGTGGCACCAGTGAAATGTTATGAAAAAAAATGAGGGGGGGTCCCTTATGATCTGAGGACACTGGATATGTTCTTTATATATTTTTCACCCTTAACACAAATACATGTATTTATTATTTTTCATTAATTATGTCAAGAAATATTGAAACTTTACAAAGAAGAAGATGTATTTTTCATAGTGGGGACCTCATCTGAAAAATAACTATTTCTAGAAATGATATTCTAGAAATCTCGTGCCTTTACATGAGATTTTTTTTTTTGTCTTCAGCTAAAATGACAGACTTAAAATATAATAAGGCAGAAGGAGCGTGATATAGCCTTGGTGTCTAAACAGGGGAGACTGTTTCCCAGAAGGTGAAAATATCCCAGAGTAAAACATCCTGGAAAATGAAGAAGCTTTTATTTTCACCACACATGTGCATGTAGGCCTAAAGAATATTCTCCACTCCTGGAAAGACTGATGGCCTGAAGCCATCCTATCCTCCAGTGGGGTTTGTTGAATGCCCTCTCCAATACACATATATCCTCTTTGGTTTTTAAAAAAAGTCTAGACAGATGAGTTTAAAATGAGATTTTTCAAAGTGCTGTTAACAAGTGTGGGAGGAATAACCAGGCAGATATAAATGCTGGCCAGGGGGATTACTTAAACAGAATGTGCTGAAAATGAGGAGTATTTCAAGAATTGTTTCCCTGCTGTATTGTTGGAATGCTAAAGTCTAAATATGGTAATGTTAAACACTATCATATCTGGTGGGAATGGAATATGCTTTACAATCCTTTAGGGGAGAAATATTTTGGCAGTTGGATGAGAATCTGGGAGAATGAAGATTGATGCTGACATCAATCAGAATCATGCTCATGAAATTATATTCATCTCAAACACAAATGTGTTTGATATATTGTTATTTAACATACATTTAATTATTACTTTCATTAACTTTTCCTAATCGTTTCTAAGTATTATTTGCCTTTGGTGGAATAATCTTGTTCTTTTATGATCTTAGAAAGGCAGGGTAGGGAATAATTTGATCAAGCGTAAACTTATTTTCCAACACACACACAAAACCTTGGAGGGCCTGGTTATCAACGGCTACTTTATATAGAAATATCATGAGAATATTTATTGGTATCTGTTTCAATTTTGGCATTCAACCATTAATATTTTAATTTCCATTTTGCAGTAGCTGTATTAAGCATAATAACCACTTGAAACATGTAGCCTGAATAGGAAAGAAACTACAGAAGCCAAGGAGTATTTTAATTACAAATTCCACTTCAGAAAAAATGCCAGTAACAAGAGCATGGTTGTGCAAGTATTTAGGTTAGGGTCGACTGCTGCATGAAAAACTTTTGCAGTTGGGTAATCTCCCCCTGCTCAATAACACAACGTTAGAAGGATAGCCTCATTGACTTACAAACAACCAGACCTGTGCAACCTTGCAGTTCCACTGCCATGTGAAAGGCAGAGATAAAAAGAGTGCTGAGATAATCCAGGTTAAAAGACATGAATAAAAAAGACGACAGTAACTCACAGACAGAAAATCGTGACTCTTCGTGCCTACTCACTTGAAAATTGGCAGTTTCACAGAAGGCCTTCAAGACTGGATGACATCTGTTTCAGGATCCATTTGGTGACAGATATTCTATGACCTTTTGTGTGAGAGAGAAGATACCCGAGTTACTATCACTGGGAAATGAATGGGAAGCCAGGGACATCGTGGTGGCAGGAAAAGAGCTTGAGATTCGGAGTTGCACAGACTTAGATTTGTGGGCTGATTTTACCACTGAGTAGCTAGATGTTTGGGGGAAGATTATTTAGTTTGTCTGAACCTTTTTTTCAATGGTAAGATCATAATATTTTTTCCTCACGGGGTCACTGGAAGTTTTCAACGAGTTACCATGTGTAAAGACTGAAAGCACTCAGTAGCTTCCCTTCTTTATCTAGAGAAAAGGCATTCTGGAACTGCTCTTCTCATTTTATGTGTGAGAAAACTAGTGCCTAGAAATGGCCAAGTCCTGCTCCAGGTCACATGGCTGGATCCCCCCCTGTGCCCCAGCGAGGGTTTTCCCAAGACCTCCACCCAACCCCACAGTGATCTCACACAAAGAGATGGGAGAAGAACAGATCTAACTGGGACAATCTGAGGACTCTTCCCCACCACTGGTGTTAGGATTATGGACTTGATCACTGACCAAGAACAGTCCCATCCTTGACTCCTGACACGTGTGCCACAGACACTCTTTCTCCTCACAGTCTAGCATTCCCCATGTGATACCTGGAGCATCAAGCCATGAACCACCACTGATCATCTAGTCCAAGAGGGGGATCTTCTCAGAACAGTGCAAAACCCATCTGTCTCAGTAGCTGGGCATCCGTTGGTTAGCTGCTTAAACCTTGACTTAAATGATCAGACTCAACTCAGAGGATCGTCAAGAGAGTTGCAAATAATGTACCTAAAAATGTTCAGCGTATAAATGCATAGCAGATGATAAATTATTATTATTTTTTGAACTCTTACCATTATTGGAGATGACAATAAGAACAGGTAACATATATGAGTATACTCTGTGCCAGATATTATAATAAGCATCTTCCATTTCAGTCTTTCCAACAAGGCAATGAGGAAGGCGTTATTTACTCATTTTTCAGGCGAAGAGTGAAGCCAGAAAGGCATCAGGTTTTGGGGAAGGGAGAGGTGAAGATTCTTCTGGATGTTGCCTGGCACATAGGTAAAATGTAGGTACTTTAAAAAGAATGTACAGAATCCTAGATGTGTCTCCATTGCCTTTTGTCAAAACTTTGGCTGAATTGTTCACTGCTAAACCCCTAGAGCCCAGCACAGGGTTTGGCATATGCTAGATATTCAGCAAAGTTTCATTAATTTGTTGAGTGACCAAATAATAAATACTGTCATGTTCACATCCTTATGTTGACCCAACAAGACAATTCCAGGGACCCTTGGGCTAGTGTAGTCATCACAAGGGCTGTTTGTAGAGACAGCTCCCCACTGTGAAGCCAAGGAAAATCCAACCATGAAGAGAGAGAAAATGTTACTAAGCAGAAAATTTAAAAATGATCCTATTGGCTGTTGGCCTTGGCACCGTTTCTGAAGAAGCAAGTTCAGAAACATTTGGCAGTCCATGTCATTGCCTCTCATAAACCCCAGGAGTAAGGAAGGCATCAGAAATAAATTTGTTTTCTGATTAATTTTCTATAGAAAGTTTTTGCCCACCAACGAGATACAAAGGGCAACTTAAAAGGCATGAGGTTATTAAAAATTAATGCTAAATGTTGTCATCAGAGTGTTTGCTTATTTTACTGTTATTAAAAATGCACACAGACTGGGTGAAACATTTTCAGCCTGAAAGAGATCTCAGAAAATGGCTTTCTTATCATTAAAGTGCAAGCTAAGCAGAGTGACAGTAAATGATCTTTTCCAATGATCAGCTTTTCCTAATCTTGGGGTCAGAAAAATAAATGTCAGAGGAAATAGTAGACTTTATTTAATGAAATAAAATAGAAACAATGTGATCTGGCTATTAAAATGAAAAAAAAACATGTCTGCTTGTGAGTATGTGAATAACTGAGCCTTCGTTTTAATAAAAACTTTTCAAAGGTTTTCAACACTTTCATTCTGATCTAAAGGGAAAAAAAAGCAAGAAAAATCTCAAAGGGCCAAATGGCAACTCTATTTATCTATTGTAAACTAACAAGAGCTGATCATGTTGAGAGAGCAAGACAGGAGAAGTGTTAGCCATGGTGAATAGAGAATCCTTTAAAACAACACTGAAAAATATATTTTCTAAGAAAGCAAAGATCTCTGTTGCAGACATGTTTCTTTACCAAGATATGGCAATGGTTTCTTTAAAATCCACTTCTCATGTACTGACTAACCCATTCATTCCTAAAAAGTATGCCTTTCATATGACCATGTTTAGCTTAGTTCTCACTTTAAATTTAAACAAGAACTATACAGTACTCCAAGATATTTGCTTTCTTTCAGTCTAGCCCACTCCTTAAGGAAAGGAGCAGGAGAGACACGTCCTGCAATGCCGTGGCAGGTGTGCACACCCCAGAACACGGAGCGATGCTTTCATGAGCGCACCACGTCACACACTGGCACTGACGGGAACAGTAACAACACACCCTGCTTTGAGACAGTGGTCGCTTTAGATTTTTATACAACTTGTTTAAATAGAGGAAATCTACATTTTTGCCAAAGCAATTGCCCTCCTTCAGGAGGTGGGTTTTTTTAGGGGGTAGGGGGACAGGGTGTCAAGGAATGTTTAGTTCAGTACCTCTTCCAGAAGGCAATACAGCTAAATCTATAACTTTTCTATTTTACATATTTGGTAATTAAAAACCAAGTGTGAAAAGCTTATGGTTTTTATTCAACTGTGACATATTTTTTTAGATTCTGTAATGGCCCATAAATTTGCATTAATGATCACCTGTTCCAGAAGCCTTGGAAACAGGAGGCTGGAAGAACATCCATGCGTTTTTATGTGTCTAGGATACCTGACTCTGGGCCAAGGTGGAGGCCTTGGAGAAGTAGAAAGGACTCAAATGACCGGCTGATTGTTACCACGTTTGGCCAAAAGAATAATTAGGTCAAGTACTAGTATGTGTAACCAGGTAATGTAATTATGGTTAATGTAAATATCACATTTTAAATCCTGGAAGAATTCACAATAGTTCAGGTTTTATGACTTTTTTTTTTTTTGCAGGGGGTGGGACCAGGAAAGATGGAAATGACTTGCAAGGGAAGGTCACACTGGCTTAATTTGTATTTCCTTTCAAAGTTCTATGAGATACAAATATGCAGCACAATGTACCCATCACTGTCTTCTTAAAAACTGGTAGGGAAACAAAAATATGAGAAATTGAATCATATTTAAGAGTGCTAGCGGACCTGGCTCTGTAAAGGAAACTTTTTTGTTTGGAGAGAATTATGTGAAGCCCAGCTCTAATGTAGATCTAAAAAAAAAAAAAAAACAGACTTAAGAGGCGCTAAAAAATTGGGAGCCATTAATCTTATTATCAATAAAGAAGTAACTCATAAAGCAAATAGCTCTTAATTTATCTCTTTTCTATGTTTAACCTCTTAAATACCATCCCTCATCTGCACTTTCATTTTTTTGGTTTCAGTTACCCATAGCCAACTATAGCTCGAAAATATTAAATAGAAAATTCCAGAAATAAACAATGCATACGTTTTAAGTTGCCCACTGTTCTGAATATCATGATGAAATCTGGCACTGTCCCATTCAGTCCCACTGGGGACATGAATCATCTCTTTGTCCAGCATCTCCACACTGTCTTCGCTCCCCACGTGTGAGTCACTTGCTTGCCACCTTGGTTTTCGGATTTGTTGTTTTGGTGTTGAGGTGCTTATGTTCAAGGAACCCTTCTATTTCTTAATAATGACCCAAGGCACAAGAGGAGTGATTTTGGTATATCGTTATAACTGTTGTATTTTATTCTTAGTTCTTGTTGTTAATCTCTGACTGTGCCTAATTTACAAATTATACTTTCTCATAGTTATATATGTACAGAGAAAAATAAAAGCATGGCATATACAGGATTTGGTACTATTCACAGTTTCAGGCATCCACTGAGGGTCTTGGAACATATCCCCGAGGGATAAGGGGGGACTACTGTACCAGTATTTCTTTTAGAGGACTAAATTTTAGAGCAACTTGAAGCACTGGCATTCCAAGTATGAGAAGTAGTCAGGGCGAGGTGTTTATTTGTAGGTCAGTAACTCTGCTGAGTCAAAACCCACGACCTACACAATCTTATTTAGTCACATTTCACTTCCCCTGCAATCCCGGGAGACAGATGAGACATCTGGGGAAACCGAGGCTCATATAGGTGATTCAGAGCCTAAGTGCTAAAGCCAGTATAAACCTTAGTCTAAAAATCATGCCATTTATCCTCCTGAAGATTCCATGAGAAATGGCTCAAGACCTACTGTGAACACAGAAGTATTCCATGTTAACTGATGTAACTAAGTTCATTATTATTGTATCTGTTTTATTAATACTAGGGTATTCACAGGCATAAAATTCTCATGGAATCAGACACCAGACTACCTCATGATCACTGGAAGATGTTTCTTTTCTACGTGTAATATTGAAGCTAAAAAAATTACTTTCTGCTGGTGAAAATACGTTGTTGAACAAAATGAGGCTGTTCTTTTGTTAGCTTTTTTTTTTTTGGCAATATTACTTTAATATGACCCAAGAACTTAAAAAAGCAAGTTAATATTATCTTGTCATTCTGATATGTCAAGATAGTTAGATCTCTTGAATTCCTTGGACTCTTAAAGCTTGTCTCATCAACCACGGAATAAAAATTCTGGCATTGACCTATTAACTCTTTTTTTTCCAGCGTTTCAGGAAGTTTTCTCCCCCCTAGAAATTAAGAGGCTACCAACCAGGGGCAATAGAAATAAGGATTTTTGTGGACAAAAGTTGTGTGTTTTAAAAGTCAGCATATGCTACAACATAGATAAATCTTGAGGACGTTATGCTAAGTGATATAAGCAAATAACAAAAAGACAAATACTGCGTAATTCCACTTATATGAGTTATCTAAAGTAGTCAAACTGACAGAGACAGTCAAATGGTAGTTGCCAGGAACTTAAGGAAAAGGAAAATGAGTTATTCGATGCATACAGCATTTCAGTCATGCAAGACAGAAAGGTCTAGAGATCTGCTGTACAGCAATGGGCATAGAGTTAACAAGGCTTTACTGTATACTTAAAATTGTTAAGGGAGTAAATTTACCTTAGATATTTTTCACCACAATAAATTAAATAAAGAAAGACAGCTTGACAAATCCTGAGGATAGCCGGGCACACTTTCTGAGAACAATGTTGAACTAGAGATCAAAGAGTGAGCTATAAAGCGCTACACTCCAGTGGTTCTGATATTTCAAGACCATTTTGAACTCAACTCAGGTATAATGAGCCAAGGAAGGAATTTTTTAACAATCTCTGGGAGCATCTCTCACAGTTCAACAGAACATTTCATTCAGAATATCCATTCCATAAAAAAACCAAAGTACTAACTTGATTTGTTGCTAAATGCCTACCATCCTTATTGAGCTGCCTTGCTTTACCAGGGCCGATTGATCCCTAAGGCTCTGCAGTGTTCCTAGGGAACCTTGATAAGCATTATTACCTTGAGCCACAGGGGACATACAAATGAGAAACACTAATTTCTATTTCAAGAAACCCTTATTAGCAAATGAGGTAGTAGCATACACATGGATATTTCCTGATTATTCTCTACCCTATGCCAAAAACTTTTCTGGGACACCAAGACTCAAAAAGTTAAATTTACATATTCAAGCTCTCTGAAAAATGTCATACAGCATCCTACCTCCTAATGATTTTTTGAAAATCTACACTGGTCCTTCAGCTGTTTGGGTAAAATGGAATCCTTGGAAGAAAGCACTGATAGTGGTCATATTAAATATGCAGAACCAGTCAGTTAGCTAGAGATTTGAGATGTTAATAAGATCAGAGATTTGCAGAGAATATTGAAGCTAGAAGACACCTTTGAGGTCACCTTGTCCAATGTCTCCATTAAACAGGTGAGGAAACTGAGACCCACAGAGCTCTTCTTGTCCAGTATTAACAACAATTAAAGAAGGGATTAATTTCTGCCAAAGTGTTTACGTTAGCTCAACTGTGATAGCCCCTGGCTGCTTCTTATTAAACTATTAGTTTGGCTTAAAATTGTTCTTGCTTCCTGTTTATGGGAGAGTTTAGTAACTGCTATCTGCAGTAATAAGAGATATAATAATGTTTATCTTCTTTTTTCCTCTGAGGATCTTGGAAAGTGTTTCATCATTAATTAAAGAATCCTCTGAGTCCCCCTATTAGACGAATATTATTAGCCCCATTTATAAAGAAAATGAAATTCTGAGAGATTAGTTGACGGAACAGCAGCATACCCTGAGTTAATGGTTATAGTGGATGTTCTATAAACCTATAATCAGCAGGAACTTTGTGATTTCCACTCCAGGGATTTTAGTCCTTGAACTAAAATTCAGAAGTCAATATTGAGCTGTTGTTTTGGACAAGAAATGTGTTAACAGATGGGAAATAAGTAATAAGACTAGGGGGCTTCCAGGTATGTGAGACAGTGCCTATTTCAGAGCATATAGAGACACCAGGACAATTGCATAAAATGCTAAAATATCAGGTAAAAATCTGTATTATAAAAGAAATGCTATGAAGATTGAAGAGAGTAAGAATATAAACCAAGGCGAGCAGATCAGGGAAAACTTTAAATGAAAGTAACTTTGAGCTGGTTATTTAAAGATAGAAAATATACCAGTGGTCAGATTTTGAGGCATTCTTTTGATCATTCTACAAGTATTTCCTTTATTTTCATTTATTTATTCTACAAGTATTTCCTTTATTTTCACTTATTCATTCTACAACTATTTCCTGAGCATATACTACAGGGTCTCATCTAAACTCTGAGGTAGAACAAGCAAGACAGAGAAGGCAAGAAAGGAGACAGAGTTCCTCTAACATCCTTGCTTTCCCCCAGGGATATGCGGAGAAAAGCAGAAAGCTTTTTTTTTTTCTCTCCTGAAATCTTGGACATGTAAATAGCCTCAGGCGTGTCAAAGACTAGTGAAAAATGAAACTTGACAAGAAGATTGGAAGCACCTTGTTCACAACCCTTTGAAGGCAAGGTGTCAAGTCATCTTGCTCCAAAAGTAATACGCAGGAGGTTAAAAGGACAGGAAACCAGATACAACAAGTTGGTGGTTGGTTTTGCCACCTGGGTAGCAGGATGAGAACTTGCTCCATTATCAGCGGCAGAGCGGGCAGGACAAGAAGTGAGATGAGGTAGAAAAAGACTGCAGAAGTGGATTAAGATGGAACTTGGTAGAGAGCAGAACGCTAGGAAAAAGAACCCAATGAATGAAGCAAGGCTTTTTAAGTGTCTGTTTTTTCTTCCTTTCCCCCTTCCTTCCTTCCTCCCTTCCTTCCTTCTCCCTTTCTTTTCTCCCTCCTTCTTTTCCTTTCTTCCTTCTCCCCTTTCATTCTTCCCACCTGTAAATACATATCAAGTGCTTTCTTTATGACAGCTACAGCTGTGAAAAACAGCAGCTCATAGACAACAAATAAACAGATAAATAATTAACATATTCAACAGTGGTAAGGTCTCTTCCTAGGTGGGTGGCAGCTTGGATTGGGTAGGTAGCAAGGAACTTTCTGAGAAGGTGATAGTTAAGTGAAATGTAAATGACAAGGAGCCAGTCACTGAACAAGGAGACGAAGAGCATTTGCCCTATACAGAGGAACCATATGGTGCAGAGGCCCTAATGAGGGGACAACCTAGGAGTGTCTCCATAACAGAACGAAGACTGGTCTAATGAAATAGAGTAGGAAAAAAAAAAGAATGTGAGCAAAAAGGTAGGTGGGCTGGATGGTGCAGGGTTTGTAAGCCAGCAGGATTTGTAAGCCAGGGTTATAATGGAAAGCCTTTGGAGGGTTTCAGGCAGTGGTGTGAACATGACCTGATTTACATTTCTAAAATAGCACTCTGGATGTTGCAGAATAATGAGCAAAAATGAAAACAACGAGCTGAGAAGAGACGCTATTGCAGTATTCCAGGCAAGAGATTATGCTGGCTCGAACTAAGGAGGTAATCATAATGATGAATAGAAGTGAAGAGATGCAAGATAGTTTCTGGAGGAGGACTTGGTAGAACTGGAAGGTCGATTTCCTATGAAGGTTGAGAAGAGCAACGAGGTCGATAAAGGTGCCATTTACCAAAATGGGGAAAGACTAAGGGAGGCGCTTGGGGGGTAGAAATAAAGATTTCTTTTTTTGGCCATTTTAACTTGAAGATGGCTTTTAGATGTCCCTTTATTAATGTCAAGTGGGCATTGGATAAATAGTTCTGGAGTTCAAGGAGAGATCACAAGTAGAAATCTGGACTGCGGAATCATTAGCAGAAAGACTATATTTAATGTCAAGGTTCTGGATGAGATCCCCTCAGAGAGCATGTAGCTGGAAGAGGTAATGAGGTTGAGGACAGAGCCCTGTGTGCTCTACATTCTGAATTTGGTTACAGGCTGGAGGAAAAAAAGTACACAGCACATGAGACCACAGGTGGAGGAAACAGAGGATACACAATCACCATTGTCTTACTAGAGAGAAGGGCACAATGAGGTTCCACCATGAGGACTAAGGGAGTAGAATTCCTCCATTGGAGGGCACATTGGCCATTACAGAATTCACATGGAGGATTTGGACACAGGATAAGTCCCTGAATTTGACAATTATAAGAAGTCTTTTGAGAAAGCAGTTCAATCCTGTGCTGAATTTTGAAGCCAGATTTTAGGGAGCTTTGGGAATAAGCACCATGTGAGAAAGTAGAGGCAAAAGATATAAGCGAGGGTCGCCAACAGTTTGGGGCTGACACATGGCAGTGAGGGTGATCCCCACTTAAGGAGAGATAAGTTAAGAAAGGAGTAGGCTGAAATATGCTTGTAGAGCTAAAGAAAGGAGATTGAGAGACTCTCAATATAAATAAAACTGGGGATGACAGAAATGTAGATTGCTGAGAAGCTGGGAGGGGACGCTATGGAGCAAGGTTGGAAAGCAGAACACAACTTAAAAGGTGGGAAAATGCCTTTTGCATTCATTCATTCATTCATTATGCTATACTACAGCCTGTTTGGCTAAAATAAAGATTGTGTTCACACATTTTACTGCTCTATAGTTAATAACGTGAATACAACTCAAAACATTTATCACACACCAGATTTTACTAGCTTACAATGTAAGTGGTGGAAGATCTGGGAACAGATTTCAGAATAATTTCATGCCTAGATTCTTCCTCTACCTGTTTCCTCATTTAGGGGCCCTAACTGTCTCCAGCTGATGATTAATTAAGCAAACTGATTGCAGTTGGATTTGATAGCAGAGCAGCATTGTGAAAAAGCATCATGTTGGGATCTAAGCTATGAAGGAAAATGCACTAGACAACCTACAGTGTATCATTGTCATGAGCAAAGGAGAAGTCATTTACTTTCGGCTCTCACATGTGGTTAAATAATTTGTACTTGAGCATAGCTGTTTTTCTGTGACAACTGGAATGGACACCATCATTGTTAAGAATAATCAAGTCAAGGAAAAATGTAGAACACCACATATAGATGATTCTTGGAATGATTTTAGTAGGGAATAGAGGGTTTTTTTAACTTTTTAAAAAATTCTCATTTCAGATACATTTTAGGGTAAACGTTTCAGGTACAGAAAATAAGTGCTTCAAAGCACTTTCTGCATTAGAGTCATTATTAATGAAGTCATTATGTGAATTACGAATTCATTCTTGTGAAAGGGTAGTTTCCTGGGAATCTTACCTCCAAATTAAGAAGTTAGCAAAGGCCAAAGTTAAGTGTTGTCTTGCTACTTTAAGCCAGTTGTTTGGGAATTCTGTACCATATCTAGAAGCAAAAAGCTAAACATTTTAAGATATTAAGGTGAGAGTGTTCGGCTCTCAGTCCCGCTCATCTTCCCTCTTGGAAGATGAGCACTATTTGCCGTTCAAGTGTCGTTTGTGGGGAGATGTGCTGTACGAAGGAGACTCCTGGGACCACTGGACCCAGTTTTCTTTAGGAAGTGATGCTCACATACTTAAAGTAAAATAGCACCGAATGGAAAATCAATCCTGAAGATTGAGAGTGAAGCTGAGAGCTTAAAGTTGACTCTAGGTATTTGAAGGTGTTCATAAAAAGTGACCAGCTAATAGCAGAGAGGCATACTTTTGTAAACTGCAATGCGATGGACCCCTGGGATCATAAATTACAAAAACGTTACCCCGCTCTCCTGCCACCCTGAAGGGTACAGAGCTCAGCTAGCAGAAACTGGGCTGAATTTTACCCCTCCTTACCTTTGCACAGTACATGAACAGCACAGTCATAGGCAACTACCCTGGGGCTGACTCTGAGTTCCTCTGGGGAAAGAAGAATGCTCCCTCCTCAGAATCAAACAGACAGTACGTACTCACTTTGTCAATCTGAGATGGCACATTTTGTGGAATTTGGCATCCTCTAGGCGCATATTCATAATCAGATTAGTATTTTTTACCCAAGAGGGCCTCCTTGTCTCCCTCTGGAGAAACTCTATCGCCTTAAGGTCTAAAGCCGTAAGGAGAAAAGGAGTGGCCATGGATAAATTCACTCAATTAAAAAATAATGATTTAATGCCTGTTTTTGCCAGTCCCTGCTGTAGAAGTTGGAGAAACAACAATAGGAACAAGGAAAGCAAATCCTTACCCTCTTGGAGTATATATTCCAGTGTAGGGAGACAGAAAGTAAATAAAATAAGGTAAGTAATATAGGTAGTATTTCAGAGAGAGATGAATGCACCGGAGGAGAACAGAGCAGTGAACAGCCCAAGAGTGTGGGGACACAGCAGTGAGGCCAGTGCTGCAGGTGCCACATGAGCATGAAGGAGAGAGAAGAAGGTGGAATTAGAGAGGAAGCAGGTCTTTTAGGTGTCTGCAGGAATGGTTTTCCTCTAGGCCAGCTGGGAAGCTTCTGAGAGTATACTGCACAGAAGGACTTGACTAGATTAACATTGTATTCTCACTCTGGAGCTGAGTTCACCATACCTGGGAAATGGCAGAATAAACAATCATGGTACTTGAGCTGCATGTTTGTGTCTCCCCAGAATTCATATTAATCCCTTATGGGATGGTCCTAGAAGGTAGAGCCTTTGAGATATAATTAGGTTTAGATGTGGTCATGAGGCCGCAGCCCCCAGGATAGGACTGGTGTCCTTAAAAGTGCAATCTCTTGGTCATGTGAGGATACAGAGACAAGACAGCTGCCTACGAGCCAGGGAAAGGTCCTCAGCAGGCAGGAGATATGCCGGCACCTTGAACTCAGACTTCCCAGCCTCTAGAACCACAAGAAACAAATATTTCTTATTCAAGCCACCTACTCTATGGTATTCGATTCTAGCAGCCTGAACTGACTAAGACACTATGGCTTGGAAACTGATTGTTGGCTTTTTTTTAATTGTACTTTAGGTTCTGGTGTACATGTGCAGATCATGCAGGATTATTGCATAGGTACATACAGGGCAATGTAGTTTGCCGCCTCCATCCCCCTGTCACCTATATCTGGCATTTCTCCCCATGTTATCCCTCCCCAACCTCCCCACCTTCTGCTGTCCCTCCCCTATTCCCTCCCAACAGACCCCAGTGTGTGATGCTCCCCTCCTTGTGTCCATGTGTTCTCATTGCTCAACACCCGCCTATACGTCAGAACATGCAGTGTTTGATTTTCTGTTCTTGTTTTTGGAATCTGAAAATTGAGTTGCATGGCTTTCTGCCATACCTTTTTGGTCTTAAGAAAGTCCTGCTTCCATGAGACTGGTGAATCCTATGGGACTCATTTTACATATTTTCACATTTATAGTTTAGACAGTAAGATGTAATCTAGGTGAGTTTTCAGATGCCATGTATCTGTGAACAGAAAAATGATAATCTTGTCATTATCATAGTGCAGAGATGGTGACTCCTCTTAGCAAGGCAGCAGGTTCTGCATTTTTGTAAATGTCTGGAATTAGCCATCAAAGATAGCCAGAGACTGGTTGTACCCAGGAGCTATAACAGAAAAAGAAGGGGGCTAGTTTACTTTGGTTGTACGCTATCTGCATTAACTTCCAAAGAGTAAAAGAAGTATGACCAGGCAATGTGAAGAAAATACTTTTAGATCCGTTCTCAGTGTAAGACATGTTGGCTTTATCTCTACTCCTCAATGTGAATGAGTGACTTGAAATGTTGATCACAAATTCTTGACAAACCAGATGTAATTTCCTGACCCCTAAGTCTTTGCCTTCTGAATTTCAAGAAGCAATCAGACCATTCATTTTCAGCAGCCTTAATGTGATACACACTGAAAGTGGTTCCTGTGTTTAGGGATTATAGTGGGTTGGATTTCTTCACAAAAGTCGGGATTAGTCAAGACTAAAATGAGTGAAATCTGGAAGGAGTTAATTACAAGTGATCATTTTATGGGGCTGTGATTCATATAACACAATTTCATTTGACACAGGAGAAAGAATTCTGAAAGAGTGGTTGGAAGATTTAATGGTAATATTTTACACAGTCTGTTGGGTTTGTAATATACAAGTTTCCAAGAAGCTATACAAAATCCTATTGGTTTGTGTCACATACCTTTATTTAACTTTAGAGGGAATCATAATCCATGTTAACTAAATTTAGAAAAAAAGAAGTATCGCATTGTGGAATACCCGTACACATTTCAACTACATGGATTTTAATTGTCAGAGGATTATTTATCCCAGAGAATTGATCTCCATACACAGCTGATAGTGCCATGACTATTAATGATGGAATGACATCTTTGGAAAGCCCTGCCTTCCTTAAGTGTCGCACAACACATCACCCCATAAACAACATTTGAAAGGTGAATAGTGCTGATCTTCCAAGATCAGCTGAATGGGACAAAGAGCCAAACACTCTTACCTTAATATCTCAAGATGTTTAGCTTTTTGCTTCTAGATATTGTATAGTATTCCCAAACAACTGGCTTAAAGGGATGTTTTATCTTATATTTCCATATCAATTCCTGTGGTTAGCACCTTTATGCTAAATTGAAAGCAAATCACATGTAAAATAAAATTAGGATGACTAATACTAATTTAAAATAAAGCAATCCTGTTTTTCAGTTTCAACAGGCCTTATGTCTACAAATCTAACTGCCACAAAATTTTAAAATTATGCACATCCTCAGGGAAAACTAAGGACTGGCAGTGAATTGGAACAAGACTGAGATGATGTCTTTTGTATACTGTAACACTTCAAAATCATTGCTTCCAGAAAAAAAAAATCACAGAGGCTTTTAATATTCATAAAGATAGAAACAGGTGTTTGAACAGAACTTGAGCCACCTTTGACAGGAGCACGATCGGTTTGTCTGAAAGGGTCTTCATTTTCCCTGTCACTCACTGGCAGGACCGAAAACATCAAAACAGTAATACTCCCGAGCTTTCACTACCTGTTTCAAAGGATTACACTTGACATTTCTAATTTTTTCCCAATCATTAAACTCTGTCCTCTCCCTTTAAAAACTGCATGATTTTGTTAGCAAATCAAAGCAGGCAGAAGAATACATTAGTGCTTGTTCCTTATGGACTCTGTGCTGATCTCATTGCTTTTTATGTCTACTGGTAGACCACACAAACTATTTTTGGTTCGTCATTTATCCTGTGCAGACAGATAGCTGCTAGTTCATCTCAGAACACTATTTAGCCAGATGAGGGTAAATAACAAACTACATCTTAGATGTAAAGGCTGTGACATGTAGGCTGGACAGGATGCTTTCTCTTTCTCTGCCTCGGTTTCCTTCTCACTTTGCAGAGAAGTAAAGTTGCCCCTATAAATGGATGTGACTTCCATGCCTGAACCTTATGATTATTATTTTAAAATGTAAAAGCACTTATTATTTTCTCTTCTCAAAAAAGGAAAGACAAGATAAAGGGTTAAGGAACTACTTAGGTCATTGTAGGTAACTTTACATGTTATTGTTTTACTCCTTATTTCCTCTCCTTGCATATTTGGGCAAGTTATAGATCTATTGTATGCCAGGGCAAAGAGGAAGAATACAAATGATGTATCAGTGCTGTGCCAAGTCAGAGTATCTAAAAACCACATTTGATCATTTTTGGGGCCAGCACATAGCTCCAAAAGCTAAATTATGTCTGCATTATTTTAATAAGAAGTGGCTTCAGGAAAACAATAGAAAGACATTGTCACTGGTTGGCTCCTGTGTGACCTCTGTCAAGGATCATACATGTCTAGCCTCAGTTTCATCATCTGTGAAGTTAAGGATTTGGGCACTATCTCAAGGTTTCCATCTAGAACTAAATATCTATCACACAATAGATCTATAACTTGACCAAATATGCAAGGAGAAGAAATAAGGAATAAAATAATAACATGTAAAGTTACCTACAATGACCTAAGAAATTTCTTAAACATTTATTTTGTCTTTCATTTCATGGAAGGATAAAATAATATATGGTTTTACTTTTAAAAAAAATAGTCATCAGGTTCAATCATGGAAGTCACATCCATGTATACAAGAGAGGCATTCTAGCCTGGGCAATAGAACAAGAATCCCGTTCTCTCTCCCTCTTTCTCTTCCTC
>CAUYLG010016548.1:0-111076 GCA_963573385.1 Cacajao melanocephalus
GCACACAATAATAGTGGGAGACTTTAACATTATACTGTCAATATTAGACAGATCAACGAGATAGAAAATTAACAAGGATATCCAGGACTTGAACTCAGACCCGGAACAAGTAAACTTAACAAATATTTACAGAACTCTCCATCCCAAATCCACAAAACATACATTTTTCTCAGTATCACATTACACCTATTTTAGAAGTGACCACATAATTGGAAGTAAATCACTCCTCAGGAATTGCATAGTATTTCACAGATTTAAATAAAATATTGGTTGGCTGCTTGTTTGTTATTTTCATCTCTTATTCCTTCCTGTCTCCATTGTTAAGCACAATTATTGGCATAAAAGAGGTGTTTAATACCCATTTTTAGACTGCATTCTAGCCTGGGCAATAGAACAACAATCCCGTTCTCTCTCCCTCTTTCTCTCTCTCTTACATTCTTTTTCTTTCTTTCTTTCTTTCTTTCTTTCACTCTTTCTTCTTTTCTTTTTCTTTCAAAAAAAAAAAAATAAATAAACAGCAGGGTAAAGTCCACGAAAGGCCAAAACACTGGAGGGGAGGTAGGTTTGTCCAAACCATGAAAATTCTAAGGACAGCAAATGATATGGTTTGGTTTTGTGTTCCCACCCAAATCTCACCTTGAATTGTAATAATCCCCATGTATCAAGAGCGGGACCAGGTGGAGATAACTGAATCATGGGGGCAGTTTTCTCCATACTGTTCTTGTGATAGTGAGTGAGTTCTCACAAGATCTGATGGTTTTAGAAGGGGCTTCCCGCTTTACTCGGCACTCACTGTCTCTCCTGCCACCCTGTGAAAAGGTGCCTTCCTGCATGACTGTAAGTTTCCTGAGGCCTCCCCAACAATGCAAAACTATGAGTCAATTAAAACGCTTTTCTTTATAAATTACCCAGTCTCGGGTATTTCTTCATAGTAGCATGAGAATTGATGAATACAGCAGACATTGTTGACATTTTGAGAGCTCCAAGGTAGGGCTACAGTTAAAAACCGAAAGAGGCATTTATGAGGATGTCCCTAAGGGGCCCCAGCAACCTTACTACATTTTTCTTGTCTATCTACTTTTCCAGTCTCCTAAAACGTTACTTTGCACCTTACCCTCTCTTCTCTCCTCAAATCTCCAACTCTACCGTAACCTTTCTACTCACATTAAGCTGATTCCTTTCGTTGCAATCAGAAGAGAATGTCCTTCATCTCTCGCCGCCACATCTGCTCACCTACGTGCATCTATGCTCATCAGCTTCGCATCTCTCCTATTATTGGAGGAAACTGACAGGTATCCTATCCAAGGTGAACTGTTCCACCTGGACTTCAGGTCTCATCCACTCTCACGCATTACGGCAGAAACTCTCCCCTCTCCTTCATATATCATCTTCTTTATTTATTATTACATATTTTCCTTTAATAACTATTATATTTTTTTAATCTTAAAAGACTGACTGTCAGTGTTTGTTGGTTTCCCCTGATCCTCAATTCTTAATATTGTAGTGTCCGGGGCTTCATCCTCTCTCTTCCCTTCTTCTCTACCTACTTACTTCCTTCAGAATTTTACCAAGCCTCCTGGTTATGACTCCTCTTTAGGCACTGAGAATTCCCAAATGTATTTCTAGTCCCTACTTCTCCAATACACTCTAAATTCATATAGACAGCTGTCAACAGCTCAACATGGATGGTCAAAAACCATATCCATCTTTTTAAAAACTATTTTCAAATAATTACAGATGCACAAAAAAAGTTGCAAAATAGTACAGAGAGGTCCCATGTAGCTATCACTCAGCTTCCCCCACGATGACATCTTACAAAAAGCCTTATCAATTTTATTATAGCCCAAATCAAACTATCCCCAAAAGCTATTTCTTGACATTCAATATATATTTATTATCTCTTCTTTGTACACATGGCATTTATTAATACAGTGAAATAGTACTTCTTATCTTATAGTTCATTCAATATGCATGTATGCATGTACACATATGCCTCAATAAACGATGAGCTCCTCAAATGCAAGGGCCATGGTAATCTTTTATTTGTCATTAGCACACAGAATAGTAACTAAACATTTCCTGAAAGTATTTGAAATAAATAAACCTTATTCAGGTCCGAATCAAAGGAGTCAAACAACTAGACCAAAGCCAGAGATCAATGGGCAAAATACTTATTTAAAGATCAAATAAAATTTAAATCAACAGTTAGTGATCTTTAACCCTGAGAAAACATTATATAACGCTTTATAGTTAAGTTCAGTATGATTATAGGTTAACAACAACAATCACTATAAAATTTAGTGGGGAAGAAAGCTAAAAAAATGAGTATACAACTTTCTATTTAGGAATAGAAGTTTCGCAAATGCAGTGTCTTTAAGACAAATGTGCATTAGATATATGTCTTTTCTATTTAAAAAATTGTGAAAAAGATCAAAGATCGTCATTCAAAGATGTAATATATATACTAAAAATTACATAGATCAGTGTAATTTAATATAAATATATAAACCTCTGGACACTGGAAAAGTCAAATAATTACACATACATATAATTTATTTGGCTTTAAAGTAAAGGTGTTTTATCTTGAATAAAGTAAAATCCACTTACTCATAAACAAACAAAAATATGTATGTGCATATGACAGTACACTTCACTTTGACAAAAATTTTTCAATATTTTTTTCCCATTTTTCCACTTTGGTCTTACTGACAGTCTTTTTATAAAGTCTTACTAAGCATATAAAGTCTCTTAATATCTTATTATATGTGGTATTTGGCTCCAAAAGATGTACTATTATTACACTACATAAAATGTACAATGCTTTCTGTAAAAGACAGATAACCTCTAAGGTTTTATAATTTATTATCAGCTAGACATTCAGTTGGATATGTATGGAAGGAACTATTTTCTCCATCTTTCAAGTTCCTACCTTGGCCCATAAAGCAGGAAGCTCCCCCTATGAATCCCAAGATGTCAAGTACTCTTTACCCTCCCATTTCTGAGGAGAAGAGAAGTGGCATCTGGTAAGTGAACTGGGGAGAAGCAATTAATTAAAGGTGGCAAGCTCTTTCCCCATCTTTTTCAAATCTACCAGTCTTTAAGAAGAGTATACACTCTTCTGCTATTGTCCTCCCAGTGGTAAACATTTGTGGGTTAGGTCCAGACTCCTGCTGCAGAGAAGCATATCTGTCCATCATGTTCACGTGACTGCTCAGCCTCAGAGGGTGACTAGCCTGAGTTGATATGTGCTGAAATACAAACTGCATTTCAAAGACTTAGTTTTTTTTAAATGCAAAATATCTCACTGTCATTTTTGTGTTGATCACATGATAAAATAGTAATACTTAGGACAATTTCACCTATTTTGTTTGATTTTTTTAAATGTGGCTATTAGGAAATTTCAGCCTCCACCTGTGGCACACATGATCGTTCTCCTGGACAGCACTAATCTGGGGTCCACCTTTTTGGCATCCATGAATAGGAGACAGCCCTTCTGAAAAACCATGTACGCTCTGCATAACTGACTGTCCGTGGCAAGGCTGTCTGAAGATTGAGTGCAGAGAGTAGTATGGCAGGATAAGAATAGCAGAAAACTGACAAGGAAAACAAAGCTGCAGTCTCCAGGCCAATTCTACCAACAATAAAGCTGATATTTTCATTTCTGTGTACCTGATTCCTTTATCTCCTGATTATAACTTGAGAATGCGAAATGGCAATTATTTTTTGCTTTTTCCTGATTAAAACCCAAAGATATGATAGAAATATTTCTGCTCCCCTGGAGGTAGCACAAGCACAAAATTAAGTGATGAACACAAGGCAAAGAAAGTGGTCTTCTCTAGGTCCTTAGGGGTTTACGTTTCAACAGTGTCTACAGGTTTCAGTGGAGAGTTCTGCCCTGGGTGGTTCTCAGCTGAAACAGAAGTAGCACACAAGTGGGAAGCCTGCCAGGGAAGCAGGCTTCTGAGACAAGTGAGATTCCTCAGCAAAACGACAGTGAAAGCCACTGGGACACTTAACTGAGAGGAACACGGGGCTTAAGAGGGGAAATAGAAATCAGGAAAGTAGAGTGACTATGGGCAGGGATATGTGAAACAGATTGGTCTCTGCCAGAGGAGGCAGAATGGATGGATGGATATATCATCTTTCCTCCAAGGCAGACATATGCTACAGTCAACATCCTGATTGGAGACTTTTAAAAATTTTTAATTAATTAATTAATTAATTAATTTGTTGAGACAGGGTTGCCTAGGCTAGAGTGCAATGATGCAATCACAGCTTACTGCAGCCTTGACCTCCTGGGCTCAAGCAATCCTCCTATCTCAGCTTTCCCAGTAGCTGGGACAACATATATATGCCACCTAATTTTTAAATTTTCTGTAGAGATGGGGTCTCACTACGTTGCCCAGGCTGGTCTCGAACTCCTAGCCTCAAGTGATTCTCCCACCTCAGCCTCCCAAAGCTCTGGGATTACAGGCATGAGCCACTGCGTCTGGCAAAAATTAATCTATTTTGAGAAACTGAAATTTTAAGACTGTCCTTATGGACTTATAGAACATACCTTTATTATTCATATTATACTACAAATGTTTAAGAAGTTGAAATGATCTTTCATGTCAGCATCAAAGATGGCTGTGGTTTTGGAAACAATAACCTATGACACTGGTTCTCAAAGCGTGATCCACAAACTGCAAGAGTCTAAGACTGTCAAAGAGTTTGCAAAGTCAAAATTATTCTAATAATAATACTAAGATATTATTTACCTTATTCATTGTGCTGATTTTTGTACTGATGATGAAAAAGCAATAGTGAATGAATCTGTGGGGACTTAGTATAAATTAAACTATACTGAGTCACTGTATTCTTCATTTTCACTTAACAATGTTCTATGTAAAACAATAAAAATTAATTTTTAAAAATCTCAACCACTAAGTGCATGTGTTTTTAATATTCTGTGAAGATATATGTACAAATAAAGTTCTTCACTGCACATAGAGGTATGATAAGGCAAATCCATTCTTGCAATTATTTGAATTGTGAGCTGAAGCTGCTGCTTTTTGCATGCAAGGCTACTTTTGCTTAAAAGAATCACGGACAGACAAACTACGTTATTCAGACTTAAATATTTGGTAGACATTTTCTTCCAAGTGAACAAAGCGAGACTGTGACTTCCAGAAAAACAATACACAGGATTTGTTGTCATGACAAAATGGAACTTTCGAGCAAAAATTCAAATTTTGGAAAACTCGGATCCACCACTGTAAGGCTGACAGCTTCCTAATACAGACTTACTGGCTGGAAAAGTGCTCATATTAATGAATGAGATTTTTTAAAAAATATTCGCTGATGCAATCTATCAACATTTGGATGATCTGTATAACTCAGTGAACTAATACTTCTAAAAGCCTTCATGCAATTATATTACAAAATCACACCTGGGAAATAAATCCATTCAAGTGCAATCCAGACGAACAGTTTTAATGAGACAGGGTACAAAAAGTCCAATAATATGCCTTCATATTTCACACTGAAATTAGTCTTTAAAACAATATTACATGTTGAGTTTCAATGTAATATCAAAGAATACTCCAAATAATAGGCTATTACAATACCTCTCCCTTTTCCAACCTCTTATCTGCATAAGGCTGGGTTTTCTTCACCTACTTCAACCAGAACAACAACAGACTGAATGCAGAAACTAACATGAGAATCCCACTGTGTTCTATTCAGCCTGACATGTAAATGTAACACGGTGCTATTTTTTCATTATTTCTTATCATACAGATATAGTTTTTTTAGTAAATGTGCTATTCATGTCAACCAATTATGACTCTATTATTAGTATTGTTTAATAAATGAATGTTTAAAATTTTGTCTTTAACTTCTAATACAATAAATATTACTAGATATAACCCACAGAAACAAAAACTCTTTAGGATCCTCAATAATTCTTAAGAATATTAAGGCATCCTGAGATCAAAAGTTTTGAGAATGACCAATCTATGATAATTATTTAATCAACCACCGAAGTATAAAGTACCCACTTTATATTGTGCTAGGACACAGGAAATAATAGATAAAAGGCGCTATCTCTGTCCTCAAAAATTTCCAATTTCATGGGCAATATACTTCTCAATTAACACAACTTAAAAATCGTTTTACTGTATAACTTTTAAAAACCTTCATTTCATGTTTTTTATAAGCATGTCTTTTATAGCTTAATGTCTCCTATGGAAACTAATACTATATATGGCACATAGCAAATGCCTAAATACTTCATGATTCACTCTGAATCTGACATACGGCATCAGAGAAAGTCATAATATACATTAAATAAACATTTTTATGTAAGTTTCAGACACTGATTACTCATGATGAAAGATGTACTGCCATCCTTAGTTAAAAGATAGTATCAGTAACGTAGAGACCTTGAAGTTACAGTACAATGCAACCTTTTGATCAAGACCTAAGCTTACATGATAAATTCCATTTTTAGGTCAAACTATATCTTTTAAGATTAATGTATTCTACCAGATTTTTATGCCAAACAGGCTGAATAATAGGCTAAGGGAGAAAACGATAGCTTATCTTGAGAATCTGAACAGTAAACAATGATGCTCTTACGCTGTTTCCATAACTCCAGGAGGCAGAACCAAACGGTGGAGATTAAAATTAGGCAAAAGATACCTTTTATTAAATAAATAAAGCAAGTAAGCAGTGATACTGGCTTAATTATCAATAGAAATGACGTTTGATGGTTAGAAAATAGACTAGGTAAGAAGTTCTCAACAATTTTTCTGCTCCAATCCAAAGGAGACAACATGTTTCCCATTAGAAGCAGTGGTTTATGACAATGAATCACCAACGGTGGGAGCTGGAAAGGTGAGCACGTGCAAGGTGAGTGGAAAGGGGAGGGGTAAATGCCCATCCAATTCCAGGTTGAGAAACACAGGGAAGGTACTAGCAGGGCTTTTTCAATTGTATGATTACTTATGAGTTTTTAAAGAAGGATCCTGGCAAACTTCTTGACAGCATTTCATAAGAGACAGAAGCATTTTCCATGCTTTTATCTATGGATGTTGCAGTACTATTATGGATGTTGCTATTAAAAGCAAATGAAAAGTAGAAAATGCAAAGGCTAAGATTACATATATGCTCCCCATTACTAACCACCTACTACCAAGCAAATAATGTTCTCACCTGCCTTTCAGCCTCTTTTACAACCATTTTCCTGGATTTCTAACCCACTAACTTGTTCTCTGTCTTTTCTATGAAAATGCTTATAACAGCTGAATTGACAAGCAATAGAAGAGCAACTCTAATCTGATTCAACCAAAAAAAAAAAAAAGCCCATTTAGACTTGGTACAATGGTACTTTAAACATTTGCATCCTTTTTCCTTCTGCATATTAATTATCTCGAATGGCACACAAATTCACTCTCTGACTACATGACATAATACTATTTGTGAATATTTTCCGCAGAGTTTCTAAGAATTCTGCAAATGCAAATGGCAATTACCATGAAGGGAAAGAGCCAACTCTGGTATGTTTTACCAGTGGATTGGGTACTCAATTCAGGCCTTGGGAATATTCCTTTCTGAATTCTAATATCTGAACAATTGCTTATTGTTCTTGTTATGCACTCGAGAATTAGCTTACCAGTTCTAAAAATTTCTTTCTAAATTAAATGTGGGTACGCATTTGAAAACTGCACACTGTGTATGAACAGTACACACTTAGTTTATATTTTTAACATCATGTACAAGCTGTGGGAACATCTGGTGTTTTGCAAATTTGGGCAAATCCAGCTGCATTTCCTCTTCCAAATGTGTTCTCTGACATCTGCAGGTTGTGTTTCATTTTGAGGTTTATACTCCCTCTCTCTTTCTATCTATATAGGACAGCACTGCATGCTTTCAAACATGCAATTTTTCCAAGTTTATACTTTTCCTCTTTGAGCAAAAAATTAAAAGCTTGCCAATTAATAAAATGAGAAAAAAATACTGTGGTTAGACTAAAGATGTAAAGTTAATTTTAAATGTATCTGTCTCACCTCTCTATAATTTACTTGAATCAGTAGAAAATCGCCTCTTCTTAAGAAATATCTATGCTTGGATTATGCCATATGAGCTAAGAGAAACCAATACAATAATTAACAGACTGAACCTTTACTGGGTCAGGTGCACCTCTACCCCAACAAAATACACACATGTGCACCAACAACTATGCCACACATTTTCAGGGGTTGGCAGACTTCTTGAAAGAAGTATAAGGTTAAGAAACTAAAGCAATAAGAATGTGAATAATTGAATGTGAATAATTTAAAATCCGCTAACTTAAAGCATCATAAATAATAGCTAAAACGCAAGTGGACTTTACATCCTACTCTTATCTTTAATCATAAATAAATGATTGCTGTTGCCAAGTCTAAAACTCTCTGTCCCCTCCACATATACGCTCGCAATTAACATACAGCCCTGGCTGACCATGCTGGCTTTCCTTCCTGCCTTCACATAAAATATTTAAAACAACCTCCAGCCTGAGAGTGGAGTAGAAAACTGCCTGGGAGCAAAGGCACCTCAGTCCTCCTGGCTGACCCGCTGGCCTGTTAGCACCGAAGGCTAGTTCACAAGTCTCAACTCTAAGCTGGTTGCTTTGATTTTAAAATCACAACTTGGCTCAGTTCCTTCCCATACACAGCCAGGTTCCTGCCTGGACTTTCTCATTTAGATTCAGCCCTGCTCTGGACACATCCAGGACATGCTGCTCCTACTGGGCTAAAAATGCTCAGAGCTCTCTGGTTCCACTGCTTTCCCACAATTTTTCAAATGGTTGCAGGTCCCCTGACTAGTTGCTTGCTCTGTGACTTCTCAGAGATAGCACAGTTCACTAGTTAAGAGAAAAGGCCAAGGGTTAAATCCCTGTGAGTTCAGATTGAGTTCTCTATTACCAACTGAACTTTGCTGAGCCTCAGTTTGCTTGTCTATAAAATCGGAGTGACAATATTATCTACCTCACAGATTACTCAGCCATAACCTCTGTCCCAAAGAAGCAGAAGTCTAAGAGAGATTCCTGAAGCTAAGCCACATAGCTAATAAGTGAGGGGTTTAGAATTCAAAGTCAGGTTTATAGATCTCCAAATACATTCTTTCCAAATATATTATGCTCTTGTCTTTTAAAATTATCCTTATTTTTCTATTTAAAAACAACAAAATGATTATTTCCTTTTTATAGCAGTGGTTGTAAAATTTGAAACCAAGATATATGATTTGGGTTGCAATAACAAGAAAATAAAGAAGTACATGGTTATCCACAACTTCTAATCTAGTGATTTGGTTAAAACTGGCATTCTTCACAGAAGTTGGCCAATCTCCAAATGAATGATTCACAATTCTTAGTCTTTACACTCTATTTCCAGGATAATAGTAACTAAAATAAAAACCTTTGGGATAGGGTACTGGGCAGCCTTGGTGACTTGCAGGGAAGGAGAAGGCAACAGCAAAGATGGCAAGAGATCAAAAGGGAGCTCCAAAGGCCACAGAGTTCAGCGGTTGAGGCCACAGGCTAAGATTTTCCAGGAGAGAGAATGCCCAGAGTCCGAGTAGTGAAAAACGGCCATTTGTTTAGCAGTGAGGCTGGCTGAGGGGACAGGAACTGGGAGGAGGAGAACCCACATTATCTACTCTGAGTGAGGCTACACATTGCTGAGGAATTGAGTGCAGGTATTAAGATCCAGTCAAAGGGCTCAGAACTGAGCATGGAGGACACATCAGAAAATGTAATATGCATTCTCTTCAATAATTCTATCACCAAGTTATATACTGCATGATATGCATAAGAACTTATTTTTTTTTATGTTCTTATTTTTTTGAGACAGAATCTCACTCTGTTGCCCAGGGTGGAGTGCAGTGGCATGCTCTCAGCTCATTGCAACTTCTATCTCCTGGGTTCAAGCCATTCTCCTGCCTCAGCCTCCCAAGTAGCACACCACCATGCACAGCTAATTTCTTTCTTTCTTTCTTTCTTTCTTTTTTTTTTTTTTTAAAGTAGAGATGGGGTTTCGCTATGTTGGCCAGGCTGGTCTCAAACTCCTGACCTGAGGTAATCCACCCGCCTCAGCCTCCCAAATTATGGGATTACAGACATGAGCCACTGAGCCCGGCCAATAACTTTTTTAAAGATTCAGTTTAACCCAAGCTAAATTGTTAGCCTGGTTTCCGAATGTAGGTAATCTGGGCTGGGCACTGGAGTTTCTTTACATTTGTCAACTGGAAAGAACAGAATGGCATATTTACTATACAATGACAAGAGACTTGTAACAAGTACAAAGTATATGTGTAAATTAGAGCAGTCATCTCTATTTTAGCATATTTGTACATTTGTAAGAGAGAAAAACAATTTCCCAATTAAAACGTCTCATTGATAGCAAAAAAACAAAACCTTTCTAAAAAGCCAAAATGTCATTATTTTCCATTTCAAGAAAGGAAATAAAAATAAAATCTACAGAATAGATGAGCGATTTTCATTTCTTCTAACGTGCACAAACCACTTTAAAATATTTTTCTGTTTACCTTGGTCACAGCTTTAGGAGAAAATGTAACTGCATCTACCACAGTGATGAGGTCACCTGGGTGGAGACGATCAAAGTACTTCATGCAGACATCATAGGCATGCAGCCACTCCGGTGAAGAGCCTGGGACTTGTTTAATGAGATGAGGGTCTCCAGTCCAGAACAACTTCTGTAACCAGATGGTGTACAGAGAGCTCGGGGAAAGCAACTGTCCATCCTTTTCAGGGATTTTGGGAACAAGTTTGGAAATAGATAAGATATTTTGACTTGAAAGAACTGGCTCCAGTGCTTCAAGAGGACTCATGTTTTCATCTGTCAGCTTTTTGTAATTAAGACCTAGCAGAAAAAAAAAGTAGGTAAGTGGTTCATTCGGATGCAAAAATACAGGCGCTTTCACACACACTCACACACACACACACACAGCCCTCTATGTCTGAATGCAAAGATCTATCAACTTAGCTATAGTAGCTGTTTAGGTTTTCTATTAGAAAGATCAGTAAATCTGAGTTCCAGTCACAGCCTGAAACTTATTCGTCTGTGTGCCCCCAGATAGGCCATTCATCTGCTGTGTGCCTCTATTTCCTTGTTTGTACACCAGAGATGACAGTATCTCCATGCCTTCTGCATCCCCCACAGCACCTATGTTTTCTCCTATCAGTGCATTCACCAAACTGCATTATATTCATTTGTTATTTATCTGCCATTTCACTATTTACTTGAAGGCAAGGACTGAATCTTATTCCCTCATCCTCTGTGTCAAGGTCAGTGTCTCATTTGATGACTCAGAAAACAACTGAAAAACTGAAGGGAACTCTCAAAATTATTATGAATATCAAATAAATATAGATTTGAATGTGCCTTGCAAATTATAAGGTATAAAATTTAAGAGGTCTTAAGGTGTTTAATTTCTTAGTTATGAGAATAAAGACCATTCTAAAGATTTCCACAATTTATCAAAGATTCGAAGGCTCTTACTTGAAGAGTTCCATGCATATTTTAAACATACAGGCTCCAGTGGAATGAAATTCTGCTGAACTGTCTATTATAAAGTGTCTTGGCCTTGCCATTTATATACATAAAATATAACCAATGGGAGTAGTGAAAAAATCCTGGAGCAGAACTCCAAAACTTTGGATTTTAGTACCAGGTCTACCATAAGTCACCGTGCGACTTTCAATAGGTTTCTTACTTTTTCTGATATTTAATTCCCTCAATCACAAGTGAAGGAGTTGGAAAGATAATAACTCAAGTCTATTAGCTTCCAAATTCTGTGGTTTCAGAGCTCTGCCGACCATAATGCATGAACAGAATTATGCACAGAAAATTAATCCCCAGATTTATCTTAAAAGAATGAATTCAAGCAGGGAAAGAACCATCTTACCTGATGCAACAACCTTAAATTTCTTCAGCAGCCGAATGTGGGTTTCTGGTTTAATGGCATACTTCTCCAAACCCGCGCAGCCACAGTTTTCCAGAAGAGTGAAATAATACAGCAGCCTTTCGTGATCAAAGCCACCAATCGTGGGGTAAATATACTTGACCATGTGCTGGTGAAAGGCTTCTGGATCAGTCTTCAAAGTCTCAAAGAGATGAAGGTCTTGGGCTCTATTTTCAATTTCTAGTGTAGACAAACTGAAATTAAGAGCAAAGGAACCTTGTTAAGATTTTGTTCCTTTATTAAAGTGATTTTTTTTAACCCAGGAAGAAACACTACTTCTTATAGCTTCCTTCTTCCTGCCTACTCAAAGAAAGTAAACCACCACCAGAATCCAGTTAGCCTGTGTAAAGGGAAACAAGTGTGTTAGATGCCTACTAACATTTAACTGACTACATACTCACCATGTTATCTCATGGGGGTCTACAGCCACCCTGTGAAGTAGGCTTTACTTCAAGTTCTTACAGTTGGGAAAGTTGTCTGATGCTTCCCAGCAGGAAATAAACCATCTGTCAGGGTCCACTCTAAATCATTTATTCATTTCATAAAAAGGGTTTAAAATCTGTGCTTCCTCACAGAAACATAAACAGGCTTATTATTTCAGGAATTTAGGAAATGATACAGAAAAGAAAAACCCTAACCCCTTTGGCTTAAGATTTACATCCAAGAGTCTTGAATTAATATTCAACAAACCCAAATTTTATGCTGTGTTCAAATAAAAGAAAAATGGAGAAAAAGTGATAAACTTTCACCTGGATTATCTGCAGTAATGCTACTCGCATAAAACACCTATCTTAATATTTTCATCCTAACTTAGATGTTTTTTTAATATAATTTTAAAAAGTTATTTAAGGTTAAACTCTTGGGAAAAGAAAAATTAAGGTATTTTTGCTTGGTTGATAGGTTTGTGCTTTTAGAAGGGGGAGGGAAGGGGTTAATTTTGGTATTATGCTTCTCCCTGGACGGTATCTGGACACAGCCTCTGGTCTAGTGTAATCTCAATACCCCTCATGGGATGAGTTTCATAGTCCCTAACTCTAAGAGTCCTTTGGGCAGCCCTCCACTACAGAAGTGCCCAGGTTCTAGGGTTCTCCCACTGTGCTCAGCGCTGGTTCTCAGAAGCCGTAATGGAAGCATCTAAGGGCAATAAATGAGACTTTCAGCCGCAACAAAGTTAGGCTTCACATAGTTCTAAAACAGCTCCTCTGAAATATGACAATTTGCTTATTGAAAGTGCCAAAAGATATGTTTTTGGTTTGTGTAGATAAAGTTAGTATAAATCATGTTTTAAAACTTTCAGGAGAATGTGACAGCCCTTGGGATAAAGAGGATAAAGTCAAAGCATCAAGTAATTTTTAAAAACTGGTCTTTTTACTTTTGCTTCAAGAAAATCCTTATTTTTCCATTAAGACACAGTTCAAACATTTACAAGAATATCCCTATCTATAAATATGTCCCCAGTCACTGGCTCCTCTGAGCTACTGGCATGTGCTGAATATCCTTCTGTTATTCATAACATATGTTAACTATTACCTTGTCTATCTCCCTTACTAGATAGTGCTGCTTCATGGCATAGACCTTATTACCGCATCTTATTCTTTAGTTTCTCAATACCAAGGACCAGTGTGTGGCACAAAGGAAACCTTCAATATATGTCCTATGAATGCCAAATAGATGAGTGGATGAGCAAAAAATTAGGTGTACCTATGTACAAGGCACTGTGCTTAGCACTGGGGAGGATTTAAAGACTGACAACATAGAGTTCTCATCCAAGTTTGAAAATCCAGTTGCATTACAAATACTTACAGTTAAATAATGATGCAAAACAATAGTATCAGCTGACAAAGGGCACACAATTATAGTCCAATTAAGAGTAGGATCACTAAAAGCTGTGACTGCAGAGGATGTAGAAATCAATGATAATGGAAGGCTTAGTGAAAGAAGCACTTGAATTTGGCATTGTAGAAAGGAATGAAGAAGAAATATGTGAATAAAAGTATCAAGACAAGAAAGCAAAAGGCCCGTTAAAGGGACAGTGAATACAAATGGCTGGGTGGTCAGAAAATATTCTTGATACTATCACTATTCAAAGGATACCATCATCTCTGAAAGATACTATACACATAGTGGTACGGGACAGTAAATCACAGAATTTCTTATGTTCCTTCATAATTTGCAAAACAAAGTCTGAAAACAATGCAGTAAAGAAGTAAACAAGAAACTGTGTAACTGCAGTAAAATAAATCTTATTGACAAAGATTTGCAGGCAGAACATGTCGAATGGCGGAGAGAAAACAAATTTGTACTTATCATGCTGATTACTTGCTCGCTAAGTTTAAGTTAGATAATTTCAACTTACAGATGAGAAACTGCCATTCAGAGAGGTTATTTTCTAAGACCAAGGGTCCAGATCTGTCTGGACTCAAAGTACACAACTGCTCACGGCATCACAAAGCAACCATCAATGTCAAGCACCCATGTGAACAATCACTTCAAAACCAGGATTCTTTCTGAAGCGCAGATATGAGTTCTCTCTCCCAGCAGCAGTAATTGAAAAGAGTTCTCCCGTCATACTTCATTTGTAACACCTTGATAAACAAAAGCATTCAAGACAGACTCATCTACAAAATGAACAAAGACTATATCATAACAGCTTTAGTTCATCTGCGTTTGACTTGACTACGAATATAGTCTCTCTCTCAATCAACATTACTTTCCCCCTTGCCCACTCACTTACTCTTCTGTGCCTACAATTTAGTTTACCTGCTGTACAATTTTACCTAATTATCTTGTCGAGACAGATACTGGAATACCTTTACTGACACACGATAAATACCCAAACCTCCCTTTTCAGTAAATTACAATGTGCTAAGATCTTTTATAGATGCTAGTAATCAATAACTCATTTTAATCGTTTCCATTGAAAGAAGCTGTTATCTTCCCTTTGGAACAAGAAAAGGGAAATCTTTCTTTGAAATCTTTGTTTAGAAAAAGACTCCAAAGAACTCACATTCAAGAGAGTAGAAAGGAATGCCATGAAACCACTGTGGACTTTTCACTAACCAAATTAATGATTACCCTTAAAACCTGTTTAAGTGCTTTTTCCTGAACCAAGTTTTAGTTATAAAGCAGCTTATATACATAGTGCATATTTAACTTCCAGAGATTAAATAAAGGAAGAAGCTAGCATTAGTTGTACTCAATGCACAAGGAATAAATTATTAGTACTAATCTCACGATTAAGGTGTTCTGTAATGGCTTCTGGTTGTCAGTCATCCAAAAATATGACTCAAGAACATCATATATTGAAAGGCCTTTTATTTGTATAAGAAAAACAAATTATTTAAATACATTTTTCTTTACTGAGCTGTGATTGAGTGATAATACAAATCCATTAGCTCACTGAAAGAAGTGCTTAGAAGGAAAGAGGAAGGAGGCGGCAAGGAGGAAGAAGGTGAATGGGAGAAGGAAGAAGGGAGAGAGAACTAAGAGGATGGGGAAGGGCTGGAAGTGAAAATGTACAGATAACCTGCCAACACTTTGGCTTTTATTATCTTATTAAGCCTCATCATAACCCTCTGTAAAATGTCTAATTATTCCTATTCTCTGAAGGAAGCTGAGGCTCAGACAAAAACACAAAACTAGTAAGAGATAGGAGACTGATTCCAAGTTGGGTCTTTCAAGTTCGGCTTTCTGCTTCTACTCAATAAAGCAATGAAGCTGATATTTTCATGCTGAAATTTTATGTTGGGCACAGTGCAGCTGCAGTGGCTTGTAAGCATTTTCCCCAACGACTAAGTTTAAAAGCATGAGTATCTATGAATCCACATGAATGACCATCACTCCTGGTGACTACTGAGCAACAAGACAATCTACTCTCCAAATCACAACTGCTCCCACCTGAGGAAATCAATCAAAGACCTTAGCACATAAATGCCTCAGGATGATCTTGATGTAGCAGACTTGATCTTGATGTAGCATTGTAGAATGCTGCCTGACAGCTGAATATGTGGTTACTCAAGGAACATGTGGTGGAGATAATCACGGCGTTTTTTAGTTTTGCCAACCTTTTGGCCAAGTGTCTGCAAACTCTAGGGGAGGGACGGCGGAGGGGTAGGGAGGTTGGGGAGGGATAACATGGGGAGAAATGCCAGATATAGGTGATGGGAGGATGGAGGCAGCAAACCACAATGCAACAATCCTGCATGATCTGCACATATACCCCAGAACCTAAAGCACATATAGAAATTGAAATTTGCAAGATGAAAAGGTTCTTGAGGTCTTTTCACAACAATGTGAATATACTTAACACTTAAAAATGGTTAAATAAAAAAAAAAAAAGAATGGAATTTAACTAACTTTTCAAGAACACCCAGGGAGTAGATGACAGAATCAATAAAGAGTATCTTAGAGTCTATTTCTCATCATGCTGATATTCAGTGAGTTCCTTTACAGAATGTTTTATGATAGGAACAGAGTGGTAATGTTGAAGGCCATATAAACAGGCTTTGTCTCTTCTATAAGGACAACCTGGTATCCCTAAAGCCTTTTAATGTCTCATAGAATACTAATTTTGACTTATTTATATACTTCATATTACTACCTTGCTAACAAAAAGTTTTAAGGAACACCATAGCATAGAAATAGTAATACCATTTATTGAGCACTTATTAGTACTAAGCACTACGTCATCTGATTTAATTCTCACAAAGCATATATCTTATCATTGATACCCATCCTGACTTGAAAAATAATTGTTCAAATATCAGATGTGCTATGTTAGGCTAACAGGGCCATGCAATGGGTTTGGTAAATCTAGCCTGTTTCCAGATTTAACAATAATAGCTACTGTGTTTTTTTTTTTTTTTTTAACACCTTCTATATATCAGGTATTCTGAACAAATCTCTTCAATCTCACAGCAGTTCTGCAAAATGGGCTGGAAATAGTCATTTTGCAGAGGAGAGAATTTAGTCATAAAGAGATAAAACAACTTGTCCATCAATAATATTCTACAAGAAGGTCACAGAGCCAGAGCTCAAACGAGGTTTCCAGGATTTAAAGCCTGAGCACTTTCCACTGGCTATAAACATACCAAAATGCATTTTCTTGTTTATGTTTTGTGCTACTATCAGGCGTTTTTGGCTATTTGGGGGAAAATGATGTTAAGGATCACAATATGAAAATGAAGGCTGAAGGTTACAGATACATGGAAGGAATTCCTTTCAATTTCATAATGGTAGTAATTAGTTTTTCTGTTTTTTTAGGATTTCTAGATTTCTTCTTAGGCAAAATACAGATCACAGTCCTAATCAAGTAATCTTTTCCCTAGACCAAAAGAAAGAGCAAAACCAAATTTAGGGCTCAATTTTAACAACTGTGTAAGACTTATGACCTGAATATGAACATTCAACATTCCTACTCTAACAAATATTTTCACTGGTCTTGTATTTTTGCTTTGATTTTCAATGTCATGAACTTTTAATAAGCTAGGTTACCTTAAATAATAGGTGATTAATAACTAATACAGGGTTAGATCCTCCCTTCTCTCTGTATAAACCACTCTCAGATTAACTCTTCAACTGAGCCAGGGTCCTTCAAGAAAAGAAGAGATGGAAGAGAGGGCCAGAATTTAGAATTCTTTACCGTGTAACAACCTGGACACAAACCTATATGAACAACAGTAACCTTCAGGCACAAATTCTATCTTCTGTTTCAATTCAGAAAAAGGTAAGGTAGATGCATTATAGTTTACTCATCTCTCCACAAGAAGACCTTGTTCTTACTCATTCTTGCATCTGGGACCCAAATTATCCTACTAGAGAATATGAAATCAGGTCTGGAAAATAACACAGCACATTGAGTGTCCAAATGACCTGGAAACCTCCCCATGTGTCTGAAGGAGACAATACTAAACTAACCAACATTGAAGAAGGTGGTATCATGATCTCTGGCAACCAAGATAAATCACTTGTATAACCACCTGAGTGACCAAAAAGTAGATATCAGAGTGAAACTAAAGCATAAGATGTTTGACCTTCAAATCTGTTGTCTCAGTAAGAAGAGAAAGATGGAAGGTGTTACCAAATCTGGCAATATAAAGACGTTCTGTCATCCATTTAGTTCTCCTTTGCTTACTCTGTCCCAGCCACAACGGTCCTCCTTTAGTTACTCAAAAACACCAAGAACTGTCCTGCCTTTCTTTTCTCATGGCCTGAAATGTCCTTTCCTCCATTCCTCTTCAATAGTCAGCTCTTTCCTCTTCATATCCCAAGACAGGCCTTCCCCATCTACTACGTGTGCATTTCCTTTATGATACTTATTACAACATGCAACTTGCTTTTCGGCAGCTGTTGTGGGGGTCAGGGTAACGGGGGAGGGTTTCCTATTAGAATATAAGCTCCATTAGGACAAGGATGTGTCTGTCTTGTTCAGCACTTAACACTATGCTTAGAATATAAAGATACTAAGTAATAACATTTGATGAATAAATGTACTATTATATCAGCTAGAAGCATCCTCTGTACTTCAAAGTGATCCCATGTCCAAAACTGAAAGGTACTAATCAAATCAGCAAAATTAACAAGAATAACACAAATAATAATAGGCTTGATATGGTTTGGTTGTGTCCCCACCCAAATCTCATCTTGAATTGTAGTTCCCATAATCCCCATATGTTGTGAGAGGAACCAGTGGGAGGTGACTGAATCATGGGGGTGGTTACCCCCATGCTGTTCTAATGACAGTGAATGAGTTCTCATGAGATCTGATAAGGTGCTTTTCTGCCTTTGCTTGGCACTTCTCCGTCCTGCCGCCCTGTGAAGAAGGTGCTGTTCTTCCCTTTTGTCCTCCACCATGATTGTAAGTTTCCTGAGGCCTGCCCAGCCGTGTGAAATTGAGTCAATTGAACCTCTTTTCTTTATAAATTACCCGGTCTCAGGTATTTCTTCATAGCAGCGTGAGAACAAACCAATACAAATCTAAAAGAGCCACTAGGTCATACACTTGATTTTCTCTAATCTTCACAATACTCTAAGGTGAGAATAATGATCCCTGTAACTGAGAAACCAGTGACTCTAGAGGATTAAGAAACATACTGAAGGCTACATGGTTGGTTGCTATGGGTAGCAGATTTGGATCTTGAAACTTGATCTGACTACAAAACCTATGCTGTCACCAGTAGGCCACAGGTACTCTGGTAGTTACTATTGACTATAAAAATCCACCAACGTGTCCAGAATAGCCCAGAGATGAAGATGGCTAAGTCTGGTGGCAAATCAGCCTTGAGTTTGGGGGCTCAACATGTCCCAGTAGAACCAAGAGGCTGAGAAAGCCAGTGTCTGCTAGTTGGAAGTGACTCCAGGCATTCATGCCCACCCAAAGCCATCACTGCTATTTAAAACTAGCAAGAAGTTAAAACAACAACAGCACAAAGAAAGAAATGGAAAAAAAAGAGTCCAGCAACTCAAAAACATATATGTTTATAAGAATTATCTCTGACAAGAGTGAAATTCCAGGAAAAACTTCCATTAATGAAGTACTGATCATGTGTCAGGTACTACAGGTTATAATTTAATTTGTATTGCTCCTTGCTTAAAGTTGAGGAAAATGAGCTTCAGAGAAGTGAACTATCTTGTCCATGAACACACACCTAGAAGTGACACCGAGAGGATTTGTTCGATCTAGCTATTTTGATTTTAAGCCTCATGATTCATCTGCTATATAACGCTATCTCACCCAACCCTCTCTGTGTACCCTTAGCCACGAATGTGCTGATGCAGGTGACACCTCCAAAATCAACCAGGACGAAGGGGAATGCACAATTACGGAAAAATGAACTTTATGAGGGAAAAAATTACTTTTTAAAGGAATAGTAAAACAAAACCCTAAAAAAAAATTATTTCTCTTGTAACTTCCCAGTGGCACTCAAAAAATAAATGTTGAGCAATTTCTATAGTATTAACAAGGTTGACTTCTAATAACTATTACCAAGTTAGATTAAATAGTAAGGCAAACTGCTGCCTTTTAAGTAGGGAACAGGGAGCACCAAACATCACTTACTAAATCAATATTAAGTGCTTTGCCACTCACAAGTAATGATGCCAGGAGGTAATGATTTCCTGCTTTTGTAATTGCTGTGTATCTGCATAATCACAGTGCTATCAGGTATAATGATATGCCAGGAACAGTCCTGCACATCTCTTGATTGCCTGATAATTTATAACATGTTCAAAGACCAAGGAAGCATCCTGTTTGTACAGATACAACATCCTTTCATGTAACATTCAATGAAATTAAAAAGATATTTAATAAAATGCCAGGATATTTTTAGATGCCAATGTGCATATCATTAAGAAATATTTATTTTAACATATTACTGTACCTCAAAAATGATGAAATCCATGTAATATTTATCATAGATAACACTACCACCCATGTAACAATTTAATAAATACTTAAAAATAAAATGTTAACATTTCTAAGTGATTAATAAAAATTTAAAGGTGCTAAAAATAGCATTTCTTGACCATTCAGCAGGATTTGACCCCACTCAATACTCACTCCCCTTTTTTAAACTCTTTCTTCCCATGGCTTCCCTAAAATAAGATTCCTGTTTTCCCCCTTACCTCTCTTGCTGCTCTCTTTCTCACTCTTTTGTTAGCAGCTCTTCTTCTACCATTAAATGTGGAAGACTTCAAGGATTCTGTCAAGTTTCTCCTTTCCTCATTCTCTGTTCCTTCTCCAAGCACATCCACAACATAGCTTCTTTATCATCAATGTGCTTATGACTCCAAAGTTAGTATTTCTTGCTCCATTTGAACCCCAGATCTGTAAGATCCAACTGCCAACTTGGCCTTTTCTCTTGGCTGCTTCAGTATGTATAACTTTCTCATTCCCTTTTCTTATTTATTTTTTTTTTTTTTTCTGAGACAGAGTCTCAGTCTGTTGCCCAGGTTGGAGTGCAAAGGCACAATCTCTGCTCACTGCAACCTCCACCTCCCGGGTTCTAGCAATTCTCCTGGCTCAGCCTCCCAAGTAGCTGGGATTACAGATCCCTGCCATCATGCTCAGCTAATTTTTGTATTTTTAGTAGAGACAGGATTCCTCCATGTTGGCCAGGCTGGTCTCAAACTCCTGACCTCAAGTCATCTACCCGTCACAACCTCCCAAAGTGTTGGGATTACAGATGTGAACCACTATGCTGGCCTCCCTTGCCTTTTCCTCAAACTCCCTTCAACGTTCCTTACCTCACTGGGTGCTTCCTATCTCATCAAGTGATGCCACCATCTAGCAAGTGAACAAGTAAGAACCTAGGGATGCTTCTTGACACCTCCCCTTTTACTCACCTTCACATCTTGTTTATCCTTATCAACCAATATATTAAGTACTATCTATTTCACCTTTAAATATCTCTAAAACCCACTCTGGCCTCCCTTTCTGTACTTCAAATCCCTACTCCAAGCAACGGTCACCTGTCATGCCGTCTGATACCATAATAGCTCCCTAATGATCTACATATGTCCACCCTGACTCTCCTAAAATCTTTCAGCACAGTAGCCAAAGTGCTCTTACCGAAATGCAAATGTGGTCACACTATGTTCTTGTTCACCAGCATCCTTAGTTAGCCTTCTATTACCGTAGGCTTCATTCATTATTCTTAGAATGAAGTCAAAAGCCCTTGCGAGGGCCTCCACGATCTTGCTGCACAGCCTAGCTCCTACGCCTTACCCCGGTCTCATCTCACGCCATGCTCCACCAGAATCCAGGGACCTCACCAACACTGGCCATCTGTTCCTAATCAAACGGCCTTTGCACTTACTGTATTGTCTACCTAGAAAATGGTTCCCTTCTACTTGTGTAGTTAATTCCAACCCAGTATTTAAGTCCTGCTTAAGTGTTACCTCCTGTGAAAAGCCTTTGCTAACTACGCCAAACCCTCTAATTGAGCTCTATTACATAGTACTTATCAGAGTTTTAATTTCACATTTGCTTGTGTCATGATTCAATTATCATTTGTCTCCCACTGTAGGCTATAAGTTCCAAGACAGCTAGGATGCCTGCTTTTGCTCATCGTTCTAACCCTAGTGACTAATACTTTGCTTAGCACACAAAAGGATTTCAGTAAAAACCTTTGAATGAATATGTCAATGAATGGTAAAGGTGTATCAAAGATGTATAAGGAAAAAACTTACCAAGACACTAGTCTAAGGTAGATGAAAGGAAAACTAAAATTGCACTTTACAACTTCTTTAAGATTCTTCAAAAACAGACTCTAAAGAAAAACATGGAAATAAACGTACATATGAACTGTGTGCTTACCCACTGTCGGCAAAGAGGAACTCCAAATGGGTCATAAAAACTTCCCAGCGGGAGACATTGTAACGTTGTGCCAGAGAAAGTGCAATGCTGTAGACGCTTTCCTCTAGGGTTCTTCAGAAATGTCCGTCAGGCCCAGGAAGGGAGAGAGGAGAAATACATGACTTCAATCAGCAACGAAAATACTCATTAGGAAGGCTCTCCAGTGAGAGGGGTGCACGCAGTATGGTCCTTATTAAGAGAGTTCTCAGGGATCCAGAAAAAGTACTTCCAGGCAGTTGTAATGCTCTTTTCACTGTGGTGCATTACGGCTTACTAAGGACTTGTCTAGACCCGTGGTTCTCAACTGTGGGTGATTTTGTTCCCCAGGAGACATCTGACAATGTCTGGAAAACATTTTGAGCATGAAAAGTGGGGCGAGGGGCAGATAGACTACTAGCATCTCATGGGTAGAGGCCAGGGGTGCTGCTGAGCATCCTGCGTAGGCAGTCCCACATAGGCATCCTGGACAGCCCCGCATGGGCATTCCCCAGTGGGCACCCCCGGACCACCTGTAGGCAGTCCCGTGGAGGCATCCTGAGCACCCCTCATACATCCCCACATAGGCTTCCAAGCACCCCACATATGCATTCCAGAAATCCCCACGTAGGTATCCCCACAGAGACATCCTGAGCACCCATGTAGGTAACCCTGCATAGACATTCTGAGCACCCCACGTAGATAGTGCGAGCACCGCACGTGGGCAGGCCCGTGCAGGCATTCTAAGCACCCAACCAACGTAAGCATCCCGAGCATCCTGCATAGGCAGCTCCCACAGCCGAGAACCATCCAGTCCAGAAAAAATATGAACTAGACTCCAGAGCCTACAGTCAAAAGATAGTGCATCCCTGCTCTAGGAGTAGAGATTTGAGAAAGCGCAATTAGTCATTTAACAAACTTCTGTGTTTTCTACACTGTGCCAGGTATTGTGCTAGCTGCTTAGAATTTATAAACAAACAAGCTTCTTTCTTGAGGAATTCACAGCCTAGTGGAAGACCGGAGATGTGAACCAGCAACTAAACACAGCAGCAGTAGCGTTAACAGAGATTATGAAGCTTCGCGAAAACAGAGACGGAAAGTGACCGATGTGAACTGCAAGTAGGAGGATAAACAGGCACCCAGCAGAGGGCGGGAGAGAGAAGAGCCTTCTGAGAGAATGGGGGCTTCTGAGAGATGAGAGAAAAAGCGGGGGATCAAAATGAGGACTGTACGGGGTCCTCAGGCCTGCTAAGAGATCTGCGTCTCATTCTCCAGGCAATGAAGAGTCCGTGAAAGGTTTAAACTGGGAAATGACATCGCCAGATTTGAGAATCTCTAGGCATTGAAATAATTTCAAGAAAATAGTCCTGGGCACCCACATTAGGACCATTTTGGAAAGACTACTGCAGGACTCCTGTTTTCCAGTAGAGAAACGTAGGATGGACTTTCTGGTTGGAAGAAGGGTGTGGGTGAAAGCAGAGAGGCAGAAAAGAAACCTGTATTTCCCCAAGCTAAGGAAATCATGGCATCTCTATGCTTGCCTAGCCAGGGGCTGGCAAACGTTTTCTGGGAAAGGTAATCTAGTAAGTACTTCAGGCTTTACTGCCAGTCTCTCTGGAATAGTCTTCTTTGTACGGCTTTTGTTCCTGGGTTTCTATAAAACCTTTAAAAAAAAATGCTAAAACCATTCTTTGTTCATGGACTATGAAAGAGACCAAGGCTGAATTAAGTTTGTCAACCCATGAATTAGGTCACTGTCAATTAGAAATTCTTTTTTTTTTTTTTTTTTTGGTGAGAAAGGGTCTTTTTATGCCTTCCAGGCAGGAGTACAGTGCCACAATCAAGGTTCACTGCAGCCTCGACCTCCCAGGCTCAAGCGATCCACTCACCTCAGCCTCCGGAGTGGCTGGGACTACAGGAGCACACCACCACATCTAGCTTTCTTTTTTTTTTTTTGGTAGAGACAAGGTCTTGCTATGCTGCCAGGGCTGGTCTTGAACTCCTAGCCTCAAGCATTCCTCTCGCCTTGGCCTCCCAAAATTCTGGGATTATAGATGATAGCCACCACACCTGGACTAGAAATGGTTTCCTGAAGTATTTATTTGAATACCTACCTCCACATCATGGAATGAGAATTTCATGAGAACAGGGGGCCACTGTGAATTCATCCTTTCTATTATGGGGGTATGGCACACTGCCTGGCACCAGACATTTTCAATAAGGACTGATATCTTTATCTCTTGATAAAGGTAGGAAGGACCCAAACTATGTTATACCCTCTTCACAGATACCCTGCTTGACCCCTGAGAATGTATTCCCTAAGACATAATGATAATAAAGGACAGGTACAATGCACTTACAGAAAACGAATCCCATGAACATGGACATGCAATGAGAAAGACAAGGAAGAATGGTCACACTGCGGACGAGTGAAGGTGATGCTGCAAATGGAAGGATGTGAGTCCTTGAAGAATTCTTTGTGCAAGACACTGACATCCTAGCTCCACAGTACAGAGGAAAGCAGCAAGCTGGTGGAAATTCTGAGACATCTTGAAGAAGCCATTCAAACACTACTGTATGTTTTTGTAAGTAACAGATTGTACAGAAGATTCTATTATATATTGATCAAAGCATATATTTGTCCTCTAGGACATACTTCAAATAGCATGTGCTAGTTGCATGCTTAACAAAGAAAATAAAGGCAAAAATTCTAGCAAAACGTAACTGATGATATAAGGCGTGCCTTGCCGTCTAAGTTTTTATTCTGCATGATAATCATCTTCTAAGAAACTGTGAACATGGCAGCAAGGATTACCAAATGTCCACAGGAAAAGCACATTGAACTTGGACTTAAGAAATCCAAGCTCAACTCCTGGCTGTGTGACCTTGAGCAGCTCTTTAAAGCTCTCTAGTTTTGATTCCTTTTCTCAAAAGTGAGAAGGTTGGACTCTTGGGTCACATTCAAATTGGACACTAAATGACTTTATGAAATTATGAACCTCCAGAAGGACAGAGGAGAAGAGAAAAGAAAATACCATATTTCTCTTCTAATTGAGACCAGCTATAGGTCGTTCCTGCTATTTTTCTTTTGATCTCTCTTTGCCATGCCTTATTCTAAAGAGAATTTTGCGTGTCCTCTAGTAAGAAAGAAGTCCAGGCTAATATAAAATTATTACAGGTAATCAAGATGAGTTTGCCACCTTCTCAAGGATTTAAATGATAATGATTAAAAATAACGTACTCCACTATCACAATCAAGATTACCTTTGCTATTTTAAAGTAATTTGTCAGAAAAGAAAAATAACCATTAAATGTAGGCACAATTTAACCTTAGCTTCAAAGGCTGGAAGCCTAAAGGCTAAATCACATGCCACTGCTTCCTTAAGAAAGCAGTGGGTTTTAGGGGAAGGCATACGGTGGTGAGGTGATGATGTGAGGCTTTGCAGTGCATCCAGGTTAAAATCACAGCTGTGATTCTCACCATCTATAGAAACTTAGGCAATTACTTAATATTCCTAAGCTTCATTTTTCCCAACTCTAAACAAGGGATAATATTTTATCTCACAGGGTTATCTTTGAGGATTAAAAGACATTTATACAAAGTTTATAGAGCACTTTGCACAGTGTCTTGCCCATGTTAAGCACTCAATAAACTGAGGTCTTAAAAACAAAACATCTCTACTTAATAACTGATGTGGGTGGACACACTTTCCCAACATTTGACATGTAAGTACTTCTCATTTGACCTGAACAACTAAAACAAAAAGCAAACACCAGGACTAAAACCAAAGGGAATTCCACATTGAGAGAGGAAATTCTCCGACATGGCCTTGAACTGAGCTGCCAGCTCACAACAGGGCCTGCTCTTCTCTTGACAGGGATAAAGGACTAAAGGAAAAACAGTTGGCTTCTCTTTCTCTAGAAGACCAGGACAGATAAAGGCACCCTGAACAACAAGTCAATTGTATCTAGTTTTTATCATACTGAAGAAATTAAACTGCCATGTACTTTGAAAAGTAAGTTTTCTAGCCAGACACAAAAGACAATCTTATCTTTAAATTTCCACCCTGAGTTCCTACATTTTGTCCTTGACCACATACTGTTACTTCTAACACAGTCATAATCTTAGAACTGGGCTATCAAAACTACCGGAAATTAAAAAAAAAAAGTAACTTAAAAAATAAGCTTAAAAAATCATTATTTTATATTTTTGAGACAGAGTCTCACTCTGTCGCCCAAGCTGGAGTGAAGTACAGTGGCATGATCTTGGCTCACTGGTCTCCACTTTCCGAGTTCAAGTGACTCTTGTGCCTCAGCATCCCAAGCAGCTGGGATTACAGGCATATGTCACCATGCCTGGCTAATTTTTGTATTTTTAATAGAGATGGGGTTTTGCCATGTTGGCCAGGCTGGTCTCAAACTCCTGGCCTCAAGGGATCTTGGGATCTTGGGCCACCTCAGCCTCCAAAAGTGTTGGAATTACAGGTGTAAGCCACTACGTCCAGCCAAAAATCATTATTTTAACTAACGATTTAAACATTGTGGGACACTTTTTTAGCTGGAAATGCTGTCTCCATCTACTGATTGGTTTGAAAAAGGCACACATCCCATATAAGACTAGAAGAAGTTGGGGAAAGCCCTATTCATAGCAACCATGAATGTAAATTTTCAAACGACTGAAATTAATAGTCCTGGTAACTGAACTTGTTCTTTTGCAATTTAAATCCATTCTCTTAGTAAACAAAGGGTATTGCTTACTCTGCCAGACCAAGGATAGTTTCCCTTTTATACTGGTCATCTGCAGTAAACCGCTGCACGTCCACACCCTTCCGAAGGCCCTGAAGGATCTGTGCCTGAGTGAAATCCAGGAGACGCTCATTGTAGTAGTGTAACTGCTTGGTCAGTGAAACAAGATCTTCAGGCCAGGCTTCCTGCCCATGTCGAGTCACATGCCTAGTGACTATCTGGATTAGTTCTTTGGGATCAGCCTGTGAAAGATATGGAAAAGAAGATATTTTACAAACACCATACAAAGATGAGCAAGTAAGTTAAAAAAAAAAAAAAAAGAAAAGAAAAGGAAGAAGACCATGTCTGCAAGGCACTATCTGGCCCTGTAAACTACTGCCATTTAATAAGGCTCACAACAGCCCTGAAAAGTCAATTGCAGAAGTAATACTTTACCCACTTAGCAGACCACAAAGATAGGACACAGAACCATGCCTAAAAACAGCTTTTTGAACTGTTGCTCTGTTCTTCTTCAACCTTAAAACCTCCTCACACTTAAAAAATAATACATTCTTGCTCTTTCAACAACTATAAACCTCCATCAGATTTGTCCCCCAACCATTTGATCACTCACAGTAACTCATTCTGGAAGTAATTTTCATCATCATTGCCTCTGGATAAATTTGCTGTGGACTACAATAAATGTTTTCAATAACAACGCTGCAGTTGAATAACCTCACTATAAATGGCTAGACAGCTGAGGAGAAAAGTATTTTCTCCAGGGATAAGTTAGGGATAAAACTCCACCCTGTTTCTGAAATCATAAATAGTGCTAGTTTCATAAAAAAAGGCATCCAACCAATTTTTAGTCTTCTAATTTGGGGCTCAATGGGATATTATTCTACGATTCTTAGCAGCTCTTCTAATAACAAAAAAATCATTCAACTAGAATGCAACCTAGCAACCAACAGCTGACAAGAAAGGAGAATAAATGATTAACTGGCCACATTTATTTATATTAAAGTTGGTCTGGGTGTTAATGAAGTTACAGAGCTGAGTCATGATTCTGGAATTATTTAACAGGGAGCATAATACTTGAACAGCATTAACTCAATTAATCCCAATTCCTGGGAAGACATGCTACATATTTAATATAAGCAAATTAGAAAAAAAAAGTACAAGAATCTACCTTTGGTTCTCAGAAACACACAGCTAATTATAGCAAGCTGTCAGCATTTCTAATGTGTAAGCCATTATTCTGAGCTGCACAGAAGACTTGTCAATGTTGAGTCTTTATTACAAACTTAGCCTGACATTCTCTTGATCCTATTAAGGAACAATCTGGGAGTGCCGATAGAAAACAATTAAAGAAATCTTCTTAGATTCTGGCAAGTGGATTTGAATAAAAGTCAATCTTACTCTATTTAATTTTTGCCCTACTGCTATGCATACACTGAGTCCTGCTCTCAAAACCACAAATATGTGTCTCAAGTTAAAAGACCTGGGTTTGAATACGAACCATTCTATAGTAAGCTACAAGGCCATCTTTCATTCATTCAATAAATACTTTTTGTACACTCATTATGTAACAAGTCATTTACTAAGAGGATATGGCCCTTCCCTATGGGAATACAGTCTATTAGGACAGACAATCATGCAAAGAACTGTAAAACGGTGTGACACAAATAAGCCTAGGGTGCTACAGGAATACACAGGAGTGGGCAGGTGTCACTGAAGTCTTCTTCAAGGAGTTAATGTCTAGGTTAAATACTCAGGTACCAAACCAGTAATAACAAGGCCAGCAAAAAATAGGGAGACAAATTCCTATAAAAGGTAGAGAATGTGAGAACTCCTATATGGCTAAGGCTTGAAGGAAAAATGAGGTGTATAAGCCAAATCTAACTAGAATTAGAAAGTGATTTGGGAACCAGCTACATATAAACAGTAATCCTGGCAATGGATTTAGGGAAAGGGGATGCCATGCCTCAGCTCTCAGTGCATCTACGGCTGACGTTTAACTAAACCTTCTTTCCATGTGAACGACTCAGGGCAGCACCCTGAGCCTCTAGCATGTGCACAGCCACCTCTGCAGTTGTCTGATGCAGGGATATTGCTCAGGGGCCAGCCAGACCATCTTCACCTTCTCGGCACTCTGGTGTGCGCTGCCATGGCCTGCGGCTCTTACGCCTCATGTGGTGAGCACTTTTCTTCCCAGTTGTAGAGATAGCAAGACCAGTAAGACCATTGGATAATGATCAGGGTTTTAGGGTGGCAGGAGAGCTCTTTTTAATTGTTCCTTGAAGTAGTTCCTAGTGCCTCAGATTTATACCCCACAACCAAATCTATGTTCACCAAAACAATGAAGAAGGCTTTTCTTCATGTATATTCTCACCTGGTGCTTTCAGACTAAGCCCTCAGCTTGAACTTGTTGAATATACCTTGAAGGAAAGGCTATAACCATCTAACTTATCCCTGTGTATAACTCCATGTCCCTCTCTCTACCAGGCTATTGTTTCTATCCCCTACTCATAGAACTAACTATCTTAGATCTCCCAGTGGCTTTTCATAGATTTTGTACCATATTCATTCTTGACTTTTAATTTTCTGGTATCTCCAAGATGTAATCCATGTACTGGGAGAGTGGCCTGCACTTTTCATTAGCCTCAATGGTAAATCTCTGCTCGTTTTTCTTCTCTTTGTGTTCTAACACGGTCTATGAAACAAATCCCAAGGCCAGGTGAAGAGCAAAGCTCGAAAATACTAGTGCACAGGAATGAGCTTAATTACTACTACAAACATTTACACAGGTTCTTACGTAACCTGCAGAAAGTTTTGAGTCTCCACATACAACCTTCCTATGTGACAAAAGAATAGTATCGTCTCCTATTGCCAATGAATAAAATGACATGGCACAGTGAAGTAAGCACAGACACAGAGCTTACTAGCTGAATGACCTTGTACAAATTACTCAACTATGAACTTCACTGGCACATCTATAAAATGGCAGTGATAATATATAGTGTTCATGGTTGTGAGAAGCCTAAGAGACAACATACATAAAATATACAAACCAAAACCTGGCAGGAAGGAAGTGTTCCAAAAATAAAAGGAATTATGGAACTTGCTAAAAGGCATAGAAAAATCATAGTAAGTGCACCTCTACTGTATAATTCATTTTGCATTGCTTTCTCTTAAATTATAACTTCTGGAGGGCAGAGACCATGTGTACTTCATGAATTTGCAGAGCACAGCACAGCACAGTCTCTTGCACAAATCAGGTACACAGCCAAAGGGGGAGCTGATTGAACTGGCTTTGAAGTCAGTAGTAGAGGTTGATATTGCAGCTTCCCCCCTCAGTAGACACGTGGTTTGGAACAAGTTACTTCCTATCTGTTTCCTCACCTATACAAGAATGTCAATAGCACATCCTCCTCACGGTTTGTTACGAGGTACAAAAAAAAAGGTATATTAAAGCTCTCTTTTCTCCATTATTATATGAAAACAAATTGGACACAGAGCTTACTCTGAAAGAATTAAAAACTAGTGATTGACAAGGAGGTACACATAAACAATTCACAGAAGGCATCCAAATATACACAGCCTTATAGAATCATAAGCCAAGAGTGCTAGGAACTCCATGGAGGGAGCAGTTGATTCCCTTTCTTGATTCCACTGGGCCTCAGTTTCTTCAGATGTGAAACAAAGGAGCATCACCAGGTGATCATCTTTCTACGACTGAAATCCTATAAATGTGTAAGAATTTATCATTAAGAGGCCAGGCGTGGTGGCTCATGTCTGTAATCCCAACACTTTGGGAGGCCGAGGCAGGACTCCTTGAAGTCAGAAGTTTGAGACCAACCTGGCCAACATGGAGAAACCCCATCTCTACTGAAAATTAAAAAAAAAAAAAATTAGCCAGGCATGGTGGCACTCACCTGTAGTCCCAGCTACTCAGGAGGCTGAGGTGGGAGAATCACTTGAACCCAGGAGGCGGAGGTTGCAGTGAGCTGAGATTGCACCACTGAACTCCAGCTTGAGTGACAGTGCAAGACTGTCTCAAAAAAAAGAACAATTCTATCATTGAAAAAATAAATCTTTGCAAATCCCCCAGGTGTAGAAAGAAGGATGTTCTACATCTCATTTATTCCCCCACAAAATATTCTGAACAGACTTCTTTGTTAAAAAGTAGAATTTTAGGCCAGTGTGACGGCTCACACTGATAATCCCAGCATTTTGGGAAGCCTAAGGAGGAGGCTCAATTGAGGCCAGGGGTTTAAGATCAGTCTGGGCAATATAGTGAGACGCTGTCTCCACACAAAAATTAAGAAAATGAAAATCAGCCTGGTATAATGGTACATGTCTGCAGTTCTACCTACTAGGGAAGCTGAGGCACAAGGACCACTTGAGCTCAGGAATTCACAGCTGCAGTGAGCTATGATCACACCACTGTGCTCCAGCTTCTGGGACAGAGTGAGATCTTGATCTCCAAAAAAAAAAAAAAATAGAATTTCAGGTCACAAATTATAGCCAACAGATTTCTACAGTTTATACAACCTTAATCTCTTCTCACTTACTAAATACAAATTATCTAGTCTTCTATCAATCATTTTTATTTCATATTCTCGGTACAAGAAAATCACTTTTCCCAAGAAATATTAAAGAATAAAACTCTAGTATTTCAGTCTTCAGGATGGAACAAGTCTAGTGCTAGAACATGTACTGAGTCTCATTTCGCACTAACAACCCTGTAGGACAGGCATCTCTTACTGTCATCTCTGTTTTACAGATGAGTAAAGAATGAACTTATCTGAGGCCTTTAAGCTGGTAAGTAACAAAACAGTGCTATGACTACCATGCAGAACGCTTGCTAAGAACCATCCTTTTATATTCAGTATGTAGGGAGGGGCATCTCTTAAAAATACAATGCTTTTGATTGGGCCAATGTAGACACTGCTCCCACTACATGGAAGTAAGACTTGCTGTTATAATTTGGCTCTGTGTCCCCACCCAAATCTCATCTCGAATTGTAATCCTCAAGCACTGAAGGAGGCACTGGTGGGAGGTGATTGGACCATGGGGGCAGACTTCCCCCTTGCTGTTCTCGTGATGGGGTTCTCAAGAGATCTGGTTGTTTAAAAGTGTAGGGACATGGATGAATCTGTAAACCATCATTTTCAGCAAACTGTCACAAGAACAGAAAATCAAACACCACATGTCCTCACTCATAGACGGGTGTTGAACAATGAGAACACACAGACACAAGGAGGGGAGCATCACACACTGGGGTCTGTTATGGGGGGCCAAGGGAGGGACAGCAGGGGATAGGGATGTTGGGGAGGGATAACATAGGGAGAAATGCCAGATATAGGTGATGGGGGGACGGAGGCAGCAAACCACCTTGCCATGTATGTACCTATGCAACAATCCTGCATGATCTGCACATGTATACCAGAACCTAAAGTACAATTAAAAAAAAAAAAGGTAGTGGCACTTCCCCCTTTGCTCGTTCTCTCTCCTGCTCCACTATGGTGAGATGTGCTGGCTTCCCTTTCCCCTCCTGCCATGATTTTAAGTTTCCTGAAGCCTCCCAGCCATGCTTCCTGTTAAGCCTATGGAACTATGAGTTAATTAAACCTCTTTTCTTCATAATTTATCCAGTCTCAGGTAGTCCTTTATAGCAGTGTGAGAACGAACTAATACACTTGCCATTAGAGTCCTTTTACAAATGATAGATTTTTGGTGATTTAATGTTGTCACTGTATTGTTCCAGGTAGGCTTTTTTCCACACATACATTCCGCTTCTCATCCCATATATGTGTGCTTGTGTGTGTGCGTGTGTAAATATAAATCCCCATTAGGTGTTCAACTAGATATTCGATTTGAGCTGCATTTCCAAGCCTCTTGCTTTTTCTTCTCTAATGATAACACAGTGTTTTAGAATCATAAGCAACAATACCATTTTCTGGTAAACTCCCTGATATAAATATACTTCCTTCTAAAATTCTGTCTTGATAAGGTGGTGAGGCTGGGCACAGATGCTTGTGCCTGTAATCCCATCACTTTGGGAGGCCAAGGTGGGAGAACTGCTCAAGCCCAGGAGTTTGAGACCAGCCTGAGTGACACAGTGAGACCCCCATCTCTACAAAATATAAATAAATAATAAGGTGATGATTAGGGACATTCTATTAATTTTTTGATAGCAGGTTTATCAGTATATACAAGAATACAGCTCATCAAATATTTGTTGTATATAAAAAGATTTTCAGTACTTCAATTTATCGTATAAAACATAATACTGAGAAGAACTCATAAACATGAGAAGAGTCAACTTCTTACTAAAGCTTCCAAAAACAAAATTAGTTATGGGGAAAAAACACAGGAATTGGCATCAGTGACCCAGATTACTAGGTTTTCCTGAGCTTTACATTTTCCATTTCTAAAATTGAAGCAATTTCTTCTGAATCCCCATAAAGACTAAATGAGACTGGATGAATGAGTATTTGTACGCTCCAGCTCCCTATGCAAATTATTTTCTGATCATTGCCACTGCTACTTTCTATCTCTTTCTCAAAAAACGTTACTGGTTATGATTACTTCCAATACTGAAATTAAATTTGAGTAAATATTCTTCTCCTGAGCTTATCACTACTTTCCCCCAAATATTCCAAAACATCTCCTACTTATCCCAACACTGTATTTCATAAATTCATTTTTTTTCACTCAAGTGCATAACATTTAAAGTTTCAAAACTGTTTTCACATGATTTTCATTTGACCTCCTATCAAGCTGGGGATGTACAGGGGAAACACTTTCTTTCTTTTCTTGAGATAGAGTCTCCCTCAGTTGCCAGGCTGGAGTGCAGTGGCGCGATCTCGGCTCACTGCAACCTCCAACTCCCTGGTTCAAATGATTCTCCTGCCTCAGCCTCCCAAGTAGCTGGGATTACAGGCAGGTGCCACCATGCCCACCTAATTTTTGTATTTTTAGTAGAGACGGGGTTTCACCATGTTGGCCAGGATGGTCTCAATCTCTTGACCTCGTGATCCACCTGCCTTGGCCTCTCAAAGTGCTGGGACTGTAGGCACGAGCCATCGCGTCCAGCCTGTTTCTTGTTTTATAGACACTCCCATGTGTAGCTGAAGCATCGAGAGCTGTAGTCTTGCAGCTGGAAAGTGAATCAAGCCACCTGGCTTCCCACCCACCTGCCCCATACTGCTGAACAAGTCTCCATGAGTTGTTCCACATCCAGCTTCACATCTAAAATCACTCAGAGGTTTTTTTGTTATTCAGAGTACATTCAAACTTCTTTCCCTCGTTTCCCAACATCTAACTTCAGTGACATGATGCATGCGTATGAAAGCTTTTAGCCTTTAAGAAGCTTACGAAGAGCTTTCTGGGATGCTTCAAAATCTTCCCTATTCAGTATTCAAAGTAATATGGCAAAATATCATAGGCTGCAAAAACTGACAGCGTAAAAAGCCATTCATAATTTAAAAAGGAAATTACGAAGTTAAATTACTTGATTTTCCCCCTAAAACTTGGCAATGTAGTTCTTCAGTGAGGTGAATAAAGTATGATTTCCTTAAAGAATATGGTCAAATCCCTGTAAAAACAAAATATGCATAAATATTCATGACAACAAAATGTTCAATAACTTAATCTACTGCTTACTAGTAGAGGTAATAAATCCATTCTGGTTTAATAGTCTCTACATTTCTTGTTAATATTATTTGAAAAGTTTTAAACAGGTGGTGTGTTTCCCCTTTAGGGTTGTTATTTTGCTTGAGATAATTTTCTACTTAGTATTTTCAATTAGTAGCTTAAAAAAACTCGTTTTAGAAACAGTCTACCATAAAGTTCTGAATTTCATCCCCTGCCGAGTTTGCTTCCCTAGTCTATAAAACTAAAGGACATGTTTCCATTTTTAAACTGATTTTATCTTCTGAACACTTTTTTAAAAGAATGCTGCAAAGATCACACTTCAAAATACATTTACAATAATTACAAAGGTAAGATATGAGGCAAAAAAAATCAAAGTATGGAACAATGGGCACAGCCTATTTAACATCTGTCTAAAAAAACAGTCATGTAAGTATGTACAGCCATCAACTATCTCTGGATGGAAACAAATGAGAAACTCTGACTTTTTGTTATACACTATTTCAACCACTTGAGGTTTTGGATCACGTGTGTATTCTTTGTTAAATATAAAAATGAGTTAATTAGAACAAACACTAGAAGAGAAAATTCTCTCGGATTGACCATTTGCCAACCATCAATATATAAAATTAAAAGCAAAATGCAGTTGATGGAGGCGGCTCCACGGATCATCTGAGAGCTGCTGGGCTCCAGGGGCCTCTGCTGGCTCAGGATGGTGCTGCCCTTCAGGATGCACAGGCTGTGCATGAGAAATAAGCACACGAATCATACCAATACTTTTATTCAAGGCTAGTAATCCACCTAAGTTAGCATTCCTGCAGCGCGTAACTCCAGGGGGTGGAAAGAGAAAATATGAAAAGGCTGTGGAACTAGAAACAAGCTGAACTGACAACTGAGTGAAAGCTAAGCTTCACTGGGTGTGATTATGCGTAGGCAACAAATTGAAACCATTTTGATTTCAATTTCCAAGATGATTCATCTGGAGTTTGTCATATTTAATTCCAAACTCAGCAGTGCTGTTTTATGCAGAGGAAGATGCTGAAAACACTCAAATAATGAGCCATTAGGCAGTCAATGAAAACCTCCTGTATACTTAAAACATCCAACATCCAGCTATCGTGTCTACCGTTGTTTCCTTCAAATCCAAGAGGGTCAGAACTCACCACTGCAAACCTGAAGCCCCAAGCTGTCCTGACAAGCAGCACATGGCATGACTCCTGATCTCATCTACATGCCAATCAACGGTCACTGAATAACTACAATGGGCTAGGTCTGGGAGTACAGGGAGCAATAGAATTCCTCCCTTCAAATAAGGCTGCCACACTGAGGGGAGAAAGATGTATATCGACTGTAATCCTAAAAGAATCGCTTCCATGGGTGTACACATAAGGAACAGAGAGAGAAGGAAGGCGACCAAGCAAGGCTTCAGAGGAGGTGCCTCTGAGCTCAGACTTGCCTACTCACAGGGGGAGGAGGAAGAAGTACTTCAGATGGGGAACTGGATCTGCATGTGCACAGAGGCACAACAAAGGATGTTAAATTCAGAGAAATCTAAGTTCTGAGCAGCCAGAACATAAACTTCAAAAGAAGTAGTGTCAGGAAACACGGCTGGAGGGGCAAGGAAGAGCCCGCCAGTTCACTGAGGGTCTTATCTGTCATTTGCAGGATGTTACCTGGTAGACATGGAGTGGCACATGAAAATATCCTGTTGGGAATTACCCATGAGGTTTGTGTGCTGCAAAGATCACTCACGTCTGAAAAAGAGTGACACTGCTTCTTTGGAAACAAAGCTTGAGTGGCCACTGTCCAAGTAAAAAGCAGGTAAAGCCTGGAATCAGGGGCTTTAAATGACAGGATGTCACTTTCTACCACTTTCTACCAGAGTAACTTTGAGCAAGTAACCACATTTCTGAGTTATATCTTCTACAAAGAAGATGCTTTTCTGCAAAATGAGGTTGCTCAAAGGATCAAACAGCAGAATGAACATGAAAGGTACTTTAAGACAGTTGTTTGGAAAAACCCACACCATGTTTTCCTCTGCTCCCACTCCACAACAATCATCATCAACATAGAAGATGTCTGTGACCAAGAGTCGGGGAGAGTTTCTCCCCACCAAGTGAGCAATCAGTTGGGGAGCAGACAGGAATTGGGTGTCCTCCAATTCAATTCTTGGAGACAGTGTCAGATCTGATGTCTAAGAATAGAAAACATCTAGCAGAGGAGAAAAATGAAAGCTAGAGGACAGCAAGGCAGCTTATCCCACCCTCTTCCAGTAAGATGAAAAATACGCTCAAAACAATAGAATGCACGTGCTCTGACAGAGGTAAGTACATGGGAGTACGAAAGCACATTGGGAGGACCCGACCCAGCTTGGGAGGACTGAATAAAGGTTCCTGAGTGAGGTGACACCTGAACCAAGTAGGTAAGCAAAGAAATGGTGGCAAAAAGCATTAAAGGGAGAGTTTTTATGGCTGCAGCATAGAAAGGTGAAGTTGGAAAAACAGAGGCCAGATCATGGGGACACGCAGAACATGCTGGGGCAATGGGAGATCCCTGAAGGATTTTGGGCAGAGAGAAGGATGTCTACAACTGCATTTTAGAATGACTACTCTGGCAGTTGTTTGGGGGAAAATACAAAAGTAAAAAGATGAAGACAAGGGGATGTTCACCAGGCTGTCACAGGAGTTTGGGTGAAGAACTATGGAGGACTGAAGTAAGGTGAGGACACGGGGTGGAGAGACGGAAACAAATGGAGAGGTGCTGACTCTCCCCCACTCATTTGTGACACATCTGTCTATCCAGAAGAGATTCAGAATGCCTTTGCAGCTTGATGGGGGAAAATATCCTGGATTCTAATTCTTCATTTCTCCTTTTAGACCAACAATCGGACGCTTTCCACTGGTTGCCAGGAAGCCCCTGGAGAACTAGCTGGCTCATGACCTGCCCATGTGCTGTCTCAGGCTACCAGAGGGCACCTCTTTCTGTCTGGAGCAGCTGAAAGGTTAGGAATCATGTGTTCAGACATCATCACTGGGCCCCACAGACTTTACTGGCTTCTATTCCCACAGAATTAATGCTGCTTCCTCAAGCCATGACTCTGAACAGCAGCCACCTAGAAAGGGAATGGTGGTGGGTGGCAGGAACTATGCCACAGGGTGGGTGGGCAGTATGACAACCAGGAATTTGAGGCCAAGAGCTAGCATGAGGGCAGGAGAGCTCCACGGGACACTTTCAAAGAAAAGCCAGTTTGATACATGTGATGGTTAATATTAAGGTCAACTTGACTGGATTGAAGGATGCAAAGTATTGTTTCTGGGTGTGTCTGTGAGAATGTTGCCAAAGGAGATGAACACTTGAGTCAGTGGACTGGGACAGGCAGACCCACGCTCAATGTGGGTGAGCATCACCTAATCAGCTGCCAGCACAGCTAGAATAAAGCCAGCAGAAGAAGGTGGGAGAAGACGACTGGCTAAGTCTTCCAGCCTTCATCTTTCTTCCGTGCTGGATGCCTCCTGCCCTCAAACATCAGACTCTAAGTTCTTCAGCTTTTGGACTCTTAGACTTACACCAGTGGTTTGCTAGTGGCTCTTGGGCTTTAGGCCACAGATTGAAGACTGCACTGTCGGCTCCCCTTCTTTTGAGGTTTTGGGACTCATACTAGCTTCCTTGCTCCTCAGCTTGCAGATGGCCTTTTGTGAGACTTCATCAATGTGGGTGGTGTGAGTCAATACTGCTTAATAAACTCCCCTACATATATACATATATCCTATTCTTTTTGTCCCTCTAGAGAACCCTAATACAATAGAAAACAGTGATAGAAATAAGAACGAGAATTAATGGGCAGAGATGGTGGACTGATAGAAAATGGATGGAAGAAACAGAAATTGGGTAAGAGGTAGAAAGGAATAAAAATCCAGACTTTATACTACAATGTCAAGCTCTATGTCCTTTAAAGTAGGTACTCTAATGCTGAATAGATAAAAGGGTACACAAAATATAAGACCTGGAAATAAAATACACTTTTCACCAAGTGTAAAGAACTGTAGGAATACAGAAGTAGAAACCAAGGTAAACACATCTTCACTTTGAACTCTTATCCTCCAGTATTTTGCTTTATTTCTTGGCAAGCTTTAGCTGTGGACATCCCAAATAGGGTTTCCTGTAGAGTGACTGCAGTATGTAAATTTGGAAAGAGTAGTGGCCAGATACGAAAAGTGGAATGGAATGTAATAGATTTCTCCTAACTTATCCGAGTCACAAACACTACATGTATTAGGACTTTTCTTTTTATTGTGGTTCAAAGTAATTTACCATCAGGGAAAACAGGAAAAATATAAGTTGTACCACAATTTTCCTCCAAGAGAACTACTTTAATTAAAGAAATGAAACTGAAGATAATAGGCCAGAATGTGGCTGTGCAGTCAGCTTTTTGGCTTTTTTAAAAGCTGTAACTTGTTGTCTGTTTCACATCCATCTTTAGTTCTCCATTTTACTGCTAGTCTAATCCACATTTACTTAACTGCCTCATCTCCCAACCCTAAGGCTCAGGAGCAGGGTATGGCACATGAAGGATGCTTAATGACTGACAGCTGATTGATGGAGTGGCTGATATGGTTAGGCTTTGTGTCTCTACCCGAATCTCATCTTTAATTATAATCCTGATAATCCCCATGTGTCAAGGGAAAGACGGGGGGTGGTAACTGAATCATGAGGGCAGTTTCCCCCATGCTGTTCTCCTGATAGTGAGTGAGTTCTCACAAGATCTGACGGTTTTAAAAAGGGGCTTTTCCTGCTTTGTTCAGCACTTCTTCCTGCCGCCTCGTGGAGAAGGTGCCTTGCTTCCCCTTCACCTTCCATCATGATTGAAAGTTTCCTGAGGCCTCCCCAGCCATGCTCAACTGTGAGTCAGTTAAGCCTCTTTCCTTTATAAATTACCCAGTCTCGGGTACTTCTTTACAGTAGTATAAAAGCAGATTAAAACAGCTGAAGGAATTAAGTGTCAGACACAAGTAAAAAAGGAAAATGAAAAAAGGAAAAAAAAACAGACTAAAACAATAAATTACTACTGCAGACAGTGTGGTGCTGCTATAAAGATACCCGAAAATGTGAAAGGAACTCTGGAACTGAGCAACAGGCAGAGGTTGGAACAGTTTGGAGGGCTCAGAAGAGGACAGGAAGATGTGAAGGAGTTTAGAACTTCCTAGAGACTTCTGAATGGCTTTGACCAAAATGCTGACAGAAGTATGGACAAGGAAGTCCAGGTTGAGGTAGTCTCAGATGGAGATGAGGAACTTGTTGGGGACAAAGGTGACTCTTGCTATTCTTTAGCAAAGAGACTGGTGGCATTTTGCCCCAGCCCTAAAGACCTGTAGAACTTCGCTTGAGAGAGATGAGTTAGGGTATTTGGTAGAAGAAATTTCTAAGAAGCAAATCATTCAACAGGTGACTTAAGTGCTCTTAAAAGCAATCGGTTTTATGCATTCACAAAGAGATTGTCTGGAATTAGAACTCATGTTTAAAAGGGAAGCAGAGCACAGTCACTTCTACGAAAGAACTAATTTGCTTTTGATTTCATATGCTCATAGGCAGAAGGGACTTGCCTTGTCTCAGAAAAGACTTTGGACTTGGACTTCTGGGATAATGCTGGAATGAATTAAGACTTTGGCAAACTGTTGGGAAGGCATGCCTGGTTTTGAAATGTGAAAGGGACATGAGATTTGGGAGGTGCCAGAGGCAGAATGATATGGTTAGTTTTTGTGTCCCCACCCAAATATCATCTTGAATTATAATCCCCATTATCTCCACACGTCAAGGGAGAGACCAGGTGGCGGTAACTGGATCATGGGGGTGGTTTCCCCCATGCAGTTCTCATGAGATCTGATGGTTTTATAAGGAGCTCATCCTCCTTTGCTTGCCATTTCTCTTTCCTGCCATTTTGTGAAGAAGGTGCCTTGGTTCCCCCTCACCTTCCTCCATGAGTATAAGTTTCCTGAGTCCTCCCCAGCCATGCTCAACTGTGAATCAAGTAAATCTCTTTCCTTTATAAATTACCCAGTCTTGGGCAGTTCTTCTTTTTTTTCTTTTCTTTTTTGAGATGGAGTTTCACTCTTGTTGCCTAGGATGAAGTGCAATGGTGCCATCTGGGCTCACTGCAATGTCCACTTCCCATATTCAAGCAATTCTCCTGCCTCAGCCTCCCCAGTAGTTGGGATTACAGGTGCCCGCCACCACGCCCAGATAATTTTTGTATTTTTAGTAGAGACAGGGTTTCACCATGTTGGCCAGTCTGGTCTCCAACTCCTGACCTCAGGTGATCCACCCGCCTCAGCCTCTCAAAGTGCTGGGACTGCAGGCATGAGCCACCGCGCCTGGCCTGGGAAGTTGTTTACAGCAGTATGAAAATGGACAAATACAGTGGCCTTCCAATCTTATGTATTCTGGAAAGGTACAGCAAGGGGTAGGCACACAGTAGGGCCTTAATACAGATGACATAATTGGAATGGAAGAGTGAGATCTAATTTCAGCACTGGCATCCTATGTCAATGACATCCACTTAGAGATCATGGTCAAATAGATTTTGAGAATTCAACTGACTTTTAGGGGGAAAAAAATCAAGTTTACTGCAAAGTACTATGCATTTGGTCGAAGCAAAGCTTCACTGTGTTTCAATGCACTTAGAGTTTTAGAGGAAATTATTTGTACACACATAGCACTAATGAAAAGATAAGAGTAAAATAAACGCTCCAAACTTCCACTTAATCACTTCGGTCCCTTAATTTATAACATACAGTAATGCATGTTTGTTATTTCACATAAAACCATACCTGAGATATTAAAAAACCCCAAATTACTAGAGTATAATTTTATACAAGTATCTGCACAAAGCAGCAGTAGTTACCAAAAAGCAAAACACAAAATTCTCAAAATAAAGTAATACCTTAGGTGCGCTGGTTAAAAGAACAAAGCATTCCTGTTTCTTAACCAGACATTGACATGAGAATGAAACTATGCCTCAAACCAATACACACCTAACAGTGATGTGTCCTGGGAGAGTCACCTGTTATGGATGGTCCTCCCACGTGTCTTACTGAAAATAAACATAGATGGATGAAAACCTGAAAGCCTATCTATCACCACAAATGGAATGTTTTCACACCCTTCTAAGTTCTTAGATGTGGTTTGGAAGGTTGAGGCAGCTAGAACTTTGATAGACACATGAAATTATTTCTTTACACAAAATGTAAGACCTGGAAAAATATATGCTTCCTACCATATGAAAGAACTGTAAGAACGTAGAAAAAAAACAAGATAAATGCACCTTTACTTTTAACCCTTATGTTTCAGTATTCTGCTTTATTTCTTTGCCAGTTTTAATTGTGAAATTTTTTTGTTTGAGTTTTGCTCTTGCCCAGGCTGGAGTGCAATCGGTGAGACCTCAGCTCACTGCAACCTCCGCCTCCCGGGTTCAAGCGATTGTCCTGTCTCAGCCACCCAACTAGCTGGGCTTACAGCCATGTGCCACCATGCCTGGCTAATTTTGCATTTATAATGAGACAGGGTTTCTCCATGTTGGTCAGGCTGGTCTTGAACTCCTGACCTCAGGTGATCCACACGCCTCAGCCTCCCAAAGTGCCGGGATTACAGGTGTTAGCCACCACACCCCGCCTTAGTTGTGGAAATCTTAAACAGGCTTTCTTATAGAGTGACTGCAATATCTGAGTTTGGAAAGAGTGATGGCGAGATACGAAAGGTGGGATAGAATTTAACGATTTTCTCCTAATTTAACCCAGTCACAAATAGTACATGCTTGGGACTTTTCATTTTGGTATAAAGTAATTTACTATCAGGAAAAAGAGGAAAAAATATAAGTTGTATTAGAATTTGTTTGGGGTTGAGGAAGGAGAAATCTTGCCTCAATAAAATCTGGACCTTGGATTTATGCATATAGTGGATTTTAAAGCGTATTTATCTACTCTTCAAATGATCCAATACAAAAATCAGGAAATTTCCCAGTGCTGATAATTAAAGCTGGTGTGTCTATACAAGTACTTGGAGGGATTTTCCAGTGGCATCCGTAATACTTTTGTGTCCACAAAAGAAGGCATGTGTAACCTGAGGCCATGTTTACCTGCTTTCACTTGGAAATTAACAATAAAGTTACATAAAAGCTGTCTGAGGTTTGTGACAAGTAGGAACATATATTTCAACATTCTGTCTGTAGAACTGACCACTTCATATCTCTGGCTTAAAAAAAATAAAAGTGCAGTATTACTCCGAGGATTATGTTGTCTACTTTCCCAAGTTAGGCACAGCCATCTTTCTTTTAGAAAGTAAATTAAAAAACCCATTCTCCATTTTGCCTTTCCTACTACTTAGCTATTCCTAACTAAGATCTTAGTAAAATAAAGTAAATGAAGGAAAAGTCAGAGGGAGGAATCAGCACTCACAATAAATATTAAACTCTACTTACTAACACCTGGCAAAGCAACTCGGTCAAATACAGAAAAGCCAAGGGCCATCGGCCACTTGGAATACATTCTGGATAAAAACGCAATCGGTTCCTCCAAAAATTAAACAAGTGTTTTGAGTATTTCAGAAAAGGCTTAACTTTGCTCATTAATAAGGTGGAAATCATGAAGACTCACCCTGTAAAGAGGATGGCATTTGTCCCTGAAACATGGGGCCAATCGGGCATAGATCTGTAGGCTATAGTAATAGGCTGCCAGCTGGAGAGAGATCGCAGAGTGGGACTGCTTTTCAAAGCACCGGTTAGCATCTAACACCTAGGAGGGGACATGTGAGAATTAACTCAGCTGAAAGGAAATTAAGAAGATCATTTAAACCCTTACATTTCTAGTCATTCCTGCAGATTTTTCATACAAAGTTTCCATCATATCAACTCAAGCTCAAGCTGAAGATCAACTTAATAATGACTAAGTTAAAAATCACAAGGCACTATAAAGCATATCCTATGCACATAAAAGTGGATGTAAAGATCGACATTGAAGCTAACTGTAGAACTGATTCTGTAGATACTAACCAGGGTCCATTCAGCACCTAAGAACTAAGAGGAGGAAATGACACGCAATAAACAATTTTACCGATGAAAATTCACAGTATACACTTTTCCTTGAGTCATTTTTAGGTTCTTCTTCATTGGTAAGGACAAACTTACCTGCGGTAAGGCAAGAAGATAAGCAAGAGCCAAGGTCATGTCATTTGGCAAGGCTTCACTTGCTAGCTGCAAGAGAACTGAACGCAGAAAAGAAACGTTATTTTGCTGAGGTTGCATTTGAAATTTATAGTTACTAAGTGCCATGTTTTTAGTCCTATAAGATTTCAACAAATAATTAGTGGCAGGGACCTTTTATAAAAGTCTACTCAGTATCATCTAAACACCGATCATACGGAATTGTGTTTAATAGTAACGTTACCCTAACCCAGTAAAAGGATACTGTTGGTTACGTACACATGAGGAAATTCTCTCAGGTCAGCTGCAAAGGCTAAGTGCAAAGACATTAGGGAGGCTTGGTTTCATAGAGCTACACGTCTTTCCATTTTAATGATGCAGACAGTGCTACAAAACGATGTGCATCAATGTTAGCTAATATGGAGGCTGAAAATATGATCAGAGCAATAAAATAGCTTTATGAGTGCAAATTTGGGGTAAATCTTTTGATTACTACAATAACATGATTTTGTTCTTTCCAATAACACCCCTCTTCATCACGCTCCAAAAAAAGAAAATCAGTCTTTTGTTTTGCTTGTATGTCTTAAAATATCCCAACCATTAAAAACTTTTCTATCTCATGTAAATTTTTACACAAGCCACAACTTGCCAATGTCATAGCTTTAACATAAAAGCATGCGTTGCCAATACAGTCTGTGTTTGTACACAGTTTGTTTCAATAAGGATGTAGCCTATTCATTTAGGGTCTCAGTAGCAAATACTAGGTAGTCATATGTAATCGCAATATAAACCCATTATTTTACAAAAACACAGATTCTCATGATCAGCACTAATGAAGGAGAACAGTATATGAATAATTCAAAGTAAATGATATTTGACTTTGGAAATGCCCCACATGATTCTTCCAGAAGATTTACCTTCCCAATTATGTCTTATGTAGAATAACGTTTAAGTTGTTTGTATAATCTCTGTTTAGCTGATAGTCTAGGCACTAGGAATGGTGGGAGGGTGACGAGGGACCTACAAATGGCTCAAGTGTCAGAGACTGACCTAGAACTCAAAATTTCCTGTGGATGATTCACAGAGAAAACCTTATGAATCAAACGGACAACCAGTCAGCCTCAGCCCCTGCAGGGAATCATACAGTTTTAGAGACATTTTCTAATCAAAAGCTATTTATTTCAAAGTCCACTTCCAAATTTATTCATTCACTCAACATCAACAAGAACCTTCTTCAAACCGGAAACTGCCTTAAGAATTAGAATCCTTTCAAGAATAAAAAGACTCTAAACAAATAATTTAAAATACAATTCAAAGGGCACCAATCACATTTTGCACAAACTATTACAAGATCAAAGAAGAGGTAGCTAGGCATCGGGCTACTGCCTGTAATCCCAACACTTTGGGAGGCCAAGGTGGGAAGATCGCTTGAGTCCAGGAGTTTGAGACCAGCCTGGACAACACGGTGAGACCCTATCTCTACAGAAAATGAAAAAATTAGCTGGGCATGGTGGCATGTGCCTATAGTCCCAACTACTCAGGATGCTGAGGAGGGAGTATCACTTCAGCCCAGCAGGTTGATGCTGCAGTGAGCTATGATTATGCCACTACACTGCCTGGATGACTGAACAAGACAAGGAAAGGGGAGGGGAGGGGAGGGGAGGGAAAGGAAGGGGAAGGGAGAGGAGGAAAGAAAGGAAGAGAAAGAAAGACAAAGAAAGAAAGAAAGAAAGAAAAAGAAAGAAAGAAAGAAAGAGAGAGAGAGAAAGAAAGAAAGAGAAAAGAGAGAGAGAAAGAAAAAGAGAAAGAAAAAGAAAGAATGAAAGAAAGAAAAAGAAAGAGGAGGAGGGGAGGGGGAGGGAGGCAGGAGAAGGAGGGGGAGGAAAAGGAGAAGAAAGAAGGAGAAAAAGAAGGAGGAGGATGAAGAGGAGGAAGAAAGAAGGAAAAGGAGAATGAGAAGAGACAAGAGGAGGAGAAGGGGAAGGGAGAAGGGGAGAGGGAGGGGGAGGGAAAAGGGGAGGAAGAAAATTGGTGAATATACCCTAGAAGACTATTAACAAGTAAAGAATGAATTGATACGAGAAACAGAAAAAGAAAGCATGTAGAAATGGCTGAAAATTCTGCACCATTTGAGAGGATTTACTTAGATCCTAGAAATAACATACTATAGAAATATACAACACACACACACACACACACACACACACACACACACACACACGGCTGCCACCTTGACTTATGGCTACCTTATATATTCCACCATTTGATACCTCCCTAACAGTCCTTCAGGATCCTTATTTTGAGAGAAAAATAAATCTGTTTTATATACTAGTAATTCTTCTCTGTTAATTTTATTTCTTATAGTCATTTACAAGGCGAACTTCAATTGCAACCTCACTCATTTTTTCCCCCACCACATTTTAATTTTCTTCAGATATTCCCTTCTTTAGACACAAAGGAGGCCAGTTTTCCAACAAGCATATCTGAATCCACTCATCAAACTTTGCACTGTCTCTTCACAGGAGCCCTTATTTCAGGTGTGTGTTTGTTTCTCCAGCTTGGAGACCTTTCTTGGAGTTGTGGCTGGGACCAACCTCAGGCCCACTTAGGAAACGAAGTCCTATTACTATCTTCCAGTCACATCTAAGTTTTTATCATTTCCATGTCCGCATGTCTCACCAGTACCCAAATAAAACCAAAATCCCAGGCATGTTTTAGAACAATTACCACAACATCCACCCAATCTTTCCCTTCACGTTAATATACATTTGCTCATTTCTGAAAAACAACGCACCCTCAGGGATAAAAACATGAGGCCACTGAAAATATTCCAAAGAATATGCTACAGGCTAAAGGAAAATCCCGAAAGAAAAACAACCCAACAAAAAGCAGCAGTGATGATATCGCTGGAATAAATGCAGAGTCCCCAGGAAATGTTGAGAAAATTTTCACCTAGATACTTAAGTTCTAGCAGGTTTATTTATTAAATAGTTATAGACAAAACTCACAAAATGGTCACTAACATTTTTTGAACATATATAATTGAATACAAGCCTTATAGGAGGCAAAAAAGAAAACACAGTTAATTTTCATGAGTTCAAATAATGACAAAAATCACCTTCATAAAGTTGTCTAAAGGGTCATCACTGTTATTTTTACTAAGTAGTGAAAATCATCATCCTGAAATACAGATGTGTCTTCCAATGATATCTACATAGACCTTACTTCATAAATAAAACTATATGAATCATGTTTATTTTTTCTTTTTTACACGGCTTTGACATGGTGGAGGCCTTGCTAATCCTCGAGAGACTTCTCCTCCCAGATCTAGTTAATACCTAGAGAGTGAAACAACTTGCCTGTGAGTAAGTTGATCTGACATGCCAATCAACCAACCCACAGCCCATACTTTGAACCACCTCCCCTATCTTGGCTTTTCTACTCCAAGAGGCAATAATTCTCTGTTTTAATCACTCCACAGCAATGTAACTAAACAATCAGAGACCATCCCTACATCCCAGAGCCTACCCAAATTATCCATACTATCTAATCATCAATTTGCCCAACCTTGCCTACCCTGCCTCATCCATTACTTCCCATAAAACCCGGGCCCTTGCCCAGCTTTCCTCTGCCTCCTTCTGCCTCTAAACCACCAGATGCTTCTCCACCTGGGTGTCGCCTGTCTTCTATTTTTAGGGATCTGTGAATATAAACTTCTTCCTTCATGACAATCATTTCCATCTCTGTGAGTTTTACTAACACCCAAATAAAACCAAAATCCCAGGCAAGTTTTAAAACAACTATAACAAAATCTACAAATATATAATGAAACTCTTGCCTACAAAATTAAGCAGAATGCTACAGCAGGAAAGAAACCATTGTCAGAACCAGAGAGTCCTCAGATCAAAGCTCAGGGGCCCAACTGATTGACCACATAATTTTGAGTTTCAGAATTCAGAATGTTTTGGACTTTAAGAAGTTGTGCTATATACGCAACATATATTTAACGTGACACCCTACGTATGGTACAGGGACACCCAATAATCAAAGACATTAATATCCCTGTTGCGAAAGATTTCAATATTCATGTTAAGTGAGATAAGCGGACTACAAAGTAGACTCACGTCAGTTTAGTTCAGGTTTCGACACCAAACAAATTACAAAAATCCTTCTGGTTTTCAAAAGATTTTAGATTTGGGATCTGGGACATTATTTGCCACCTATGTAAATGAGGATTAAGTGAAGTAAAATATGCAAAGTGCAGAGCATCACTCTAGCTACAGAAAGTACTCAGTAGATTCCCTCCCTCCCTCTATAAACCACAGGCTTGAGGAAGCAAATTCTTCAGTTATAACACGTTTCCATTTCCCCCCTAAAAAAATGACTGATGAAAGGTTCTTCCAATAACAACCACAGTGAAACAGAGACAATTATTTCCATTTTATACAAATCATAATTATTAATGAATTAACGATTGCATTTAAGCATAAAGACTAATTTCACCAAGAAGCAAGGGCAGACTTAAACAGTCACACCTGATGAGCCGAGACACGTCTGTTACTGTATTTCCCGTGGCTTAGCTGCTTCTCACTGAGCACTCAGCAATCATTTGAATTAGTTCCTCCTCACAACTTCTCTATGGAAGAAGTCAGATGTTCTCCTCAACTTACAAAAGAGGATTTTGAATCACAGTAACTTTTTTATCTGCCTGGTGCCAACACACAAGCAAATCACCTCAGTGTTAGAAAAGAATTCTCCCCTTGAAAACTCTCCATTCTGTCAAGCTCCACAGTCCCTTTTCTTTTCACTGGAACCTTACTAGTGAGCGGTCTGCCCCACTGCATCCACTACCTTAACACTCACTCTTTCCTCAACTCCTTCTATCCCTGGGTCCCAACTAATATGACCTCCAAAGGTCACCAAACCCAAGGTCTTTTCTCTCTCCTTTCTTTCTTAAATCTCACTGTGGCACCAGGCACTGCCAGACAGGCTTGCCTTTGGCTTCAAGGACACTGAGTTCTCTTGATTCTGTTCTTCAGATGGTCTTCCTCTGTGTGCCTCACCAGATCTTCGTCCTTGATTGTTCAATGTGCGTATTCAGTTAGGTCAGTCCATCACTAACTCTTAATCCCACCTTACATGCCCACATTTTTTTTCTTTCCTTTTTAAAGAGATGGGGTCTTGGTCTATTGCCCAGGGTATAGTGCAATGGCACAATCTTGGCTCACTGCAGCCTCAAAATCTGGGCTCAAGTGAATACCTCCTGCCTCAGCCTCCCATGTAGCTATAGAATGACAGGCATGTGCCACCACACCTGGCTATTTCCTTAACATTTTTTTTGTAGAGACAGGGTAACAGGGTATTCTCATGTTGCCCAAGCTGGTCTTGAATTGATGACCTCAAATGATCCTCCTGCCTTGAATTCCCAAAGTGCTGGAATTACAGACATGAGCTACTGTGCCTGACCTCAATTCTGTTCTTAAATTCAACTGGTACCCTGGTCTACTTTCCCCCTATTTAGGTCTGAACCATCTCACAAGACTTGCCTTACCAACTCCTTGTTGGACACTGCCATTCAAATGCTACCCCAAATTAATCATTCTTTACCCAATATCTTTCATATTTCTAAAATAGTACCTTATCTTCCCAATAAACTAAACATCACAGAGTCATCTTGGACTTCATTCCTCTCCTCTGCTGCCAGCACTTGGTGCGTCATCAAATCCTACCAAATAATTTCCAAAGAACACTTTCATACATATTTTCTGTTTTCATTGTCCCAAACTCTAAGCTTCAATTGTTGAAAAATTAGACCCTGTCAACGGTCCCCCAATGCTGCTCTACCTGATGCCTTCAGTCTTTCTCCTTCCAGCACTTTCTTAAAATAGCAGTTTCATATTAATTTTATTCAAGTACTGGGTAATTGTATCGTCCTCTAGCTTAGAGAAAGAAAAGAATCTTCATTAGTTTCCCATTCCCTAAAAAAATAAAAGTTAACATTTCCTATTGAGTATCTAAAGTCTCCATAAATATGAGCCAACCTTAATTTGTGGTTTTTAATTTGCCATTAAACCTACGCTGTATGTCAACCCAATCAGTCTCATATCCAAACTCTCTGTCTGTGCTCATGCCATTGCCTTGTATAACAGAAATAATGAAATTAATCTAAAACAAAAATATCTGTAATTTAAAAACTATATGCTCTGAGGAGCCAAACATGAAATAGGTGTTTTACATCAATTAGTTCTAAGTGTCTCAAAAGTCCTGCAAGGAGATAGTATTATCTTGTTTGTACACAGGCTTGGAAGCTTATGTAAATCTGCCAAACTCAGAAAGGCAGTTCATCTGTGAAGACAGAAAACAAGATCTAAAATAAGATCGACGTCTTTCTTGATCAGTACCTATCAGGCTATTGACAACCTTATGCTATGACAAGCAATTAACATATGCCATTTTAAGATTGTGAATGAAGAGATTCTTAGGATAAATTCCTAGAAGTAGACCTCCTGGGTCGAACAATACATGCAACTGCATTCATTGGTACTGTCAGGTGCTTTTTAAATTCTCACTTTGAGCATCTCCTCATTTCAGCATCTCCTCCAGAAATGCTGTTGAGCTTGTGCAGTTCACCCACCTGAACCTCCATGTGGTCTCATTCCCTAGGGACTTCTTGACACCTATTTCAACCACCCAAGCCAGTTGGAGAATGTGCAAAATTCTCTCGACCAGTTAAAGACTTCATTTATGAGTTGACTTTTCAGAATTAAACCTAAGCAAAAGGCTCTTTGACTTTCTATTACCCTTTCTGGGAAATTATGATTCAGACTTTAACCACACGTCACCTGGTAAACTCCAGGGAAATTCAGAATAGTAACTCTATTTAAATTCTTCAGTGATTGGGTTCTATTATCCAGATAGCCCTCCTAAAGATTAAAATGTAAACTCTAGACAAAACATAAAAAACAAGTATTAAGAGGCTGGGAGTGGTAGCTCATGCCTGTAATCCTACCACTTTGGGAGGCTGAGGCAGATGAATCACTTGAAGCCAGGAGTTCAAGACCAGCCTGGTCAAGATGGTGAAACCCCATCTCTACTAAAAATACAAAAACTATCCAGACATGATGGCGTGCACATGTAGTCCCAGCTACTCAGGAGGATGAGGCAGAGAATTGCTTGAACCTGGGAGGTGGAGACTGCAATAAGCTGAGATCACACCACGGCACTCTAGCCTGGGCAACAGAGAGAGACTCCATCACAAAACAAACAACAACAACAACAACAACAAAAAAAAAACAAGTATGAAAAGCCACTGGATAGCTACCTGAAAAAAAAACAGAAACTGGAAGACGGCTGCCATTTGAAGGAATGAATGGTATTGGTGAGTTTCCCACCTTTACAGCTTCAATCCTAAGGGCAAACTCCCACCCGTGCCATGCTGGGCAGGTAAAACTCAGATAGAAAACCTGCAGCCTTGAAACACCACAGTCCAGAAAACCCACAACAGCTGAAAGTAAGAGAAGTCTGGCGGTTCCTTATAAAACTAAACAAACCCATAATCTTTGACCCAGCAATTCTACCATTAAAATTTACCTATAAGAAATAAAAATACATGTCCACAAAAACACTTGTATGAGAGTTCACAGCAACTTTTTAAAAAATAACAGCCATAAGCCAAATCCTTTTTTTTTTTGAGATGGAGTCTTACTCCTTCGCCCAGGCTGGAGTGCAGTGGTGTGATCTTGCCTCACTGCAACCTCTGCCTCCTGGGTTCAAGCAATCCTCCTGTCTCAGCCTGCCCCAGGTATCCTTTAATAGGAGCGTGGATGAACAGTTTTATATGCATACAATGAAATACTACTCAATAATTTAAAATAAAAACCTACTGACCACGCCATAGAAGTGAATCTCAAAAACTTGCACTTCAAGTGTCATACAAAATAATACTTACTATATAATTGCATTTAATGAATTCTAGAACAATCAAAACTAATCTACAGTGGGGAAAAATCAGAGCATGGGGCGCCCTGTAGGAAGTGCAGGTTGGGCGTGTGCTAAGAAGAGGATCAGACTTTAGGGTGGCAGCAAGGTCTCTGCATCTTGACAGGAGTTACACAGGTGCTGTACTTATCAGAATCTGTCCAGTCATACAAGTAAGATGTTTGTATTTCACTGTGAATTTAAAAACATACAAAAGTAGAAAATGATCACTCTAGTTAAAAATATGCAGTGTAATGCCAAGAGGTGAAGTTTACTGATGTCTGTAATTTACTTTGAAATGCATCAAAAATGAAGTTGAGTTTGATTCATTAATAGAGGGGTGGAGAAATATAGGTACAGTAAATATGGCAATATTAATTGAAAAGTATATGGAGTTCACTACAGAATTATTTCAACTTTACCGTGAATTTTAAATTTTCTCAATAAAAATGCTGGGGAAGAAAAGAGAAAGAAATCCTCCCTGAAAACTGTGTCAAATGCTTAAGCTCCCTGTCAGTTACTTATTCCCCAAAGAGGGGTTTCTAAAAGAAGCTTCTGGGTAAGTTATATATGCCTGGTCTCCAGCACTGCACTCAGCCGGCTGAGTTTCTGGCTACACTAAACCCATGACCTCCCAGCTGCTTCAAGACTGGAAGAATCCCAGGCATCAAGTATACCATTCTCCATATGACTTGAGATGAAAGGAATCTCTCTTCTCTAATCTCTAACACAATTGTTGCTGAAGTCATCTCATGACTTTTTTTTCTCCTACACAATGATCCCAGGACATTCATCTCTATAAACCAAATGCCTACCCCAGGACTCTCCTAACTAACATGAATTATAGGGAAGTGATGGGGATGGCGGAGGACATGAGTCTCCACTCCTCCCCTGGGCATCAAAACTGTCTCAGCAGCCCTCAGAGCTTCTAATCAGATGGAAATCAAAACCCACACTTGGAAGCTTGTCAGCCTTGGAATCCGTACACCATATGAAACAATATTTGACAAAATATTCAGAGAAGATAGTAAAAAAGTTTCGCCAGAATGCACAACATGTAATATTGGCTAGAGACTGAATCACAGGGGCATTACCATTGAACATAAGTAATAAATAAATAAATAAAATAAAACCTGCTCTACATTGAGCAGTGTGCATGAATTTAATTTGCAATGTTAGTTCTCAAACCTTGAATATAATGCATTTTCTAAACAAGTTATATGGCCAAAAACAGATGAAATCTATGCTTAAGCCTTCAAGCACTAACTCTGTGCAAAGTAAGTGCCTCTAGAAAGCACTCTGATAAATTTAATTCCAGAACAAAACTCGCAAGGTTGCCCATATTATTGATTTGGAAATCACTGGCCATTAAATCATTCATTTCATTAAATAATGACCAATTTTCTTTAGTTAGTCTCCATAAAAATCTTTTCATCAACTTTATTAAAAAATTCTAAAAAGTCAGATTACGTTAGGAAGTTTAATTTGTATTATGACCTACTTCTAAATAAGTCAAGAATTACTTTTTTATCACAATTTTTAATGTGTCATTTATAACCTACATCATTTTTCAATTCTGCTGAGTTTCTGACAAATATTTGATACTATAAAATAGCCAAAGGTGATTGTTCCAGATATACTGGCATTGGCAAACTATATAAAATGTGATAAAGAATATGAAAATGCTTCATAAATTATAAACCCAAATGTAAATAAAAGAGATTATTATTAAAAATCACCTCTATATTTAATATTGATAATATAGTAATACGTTTTCTTAATATAAATTGTAAGTGCTCTGAAACATTTTTATCATTCAATGACATTTGAAATTTTTTAAAAATTCCTTAATAGACTTAGAGTCTTTCTCTGGTGAAATATTAAAATCTGATTGTCAGAAAATATAATCTCAAGAAACACCAGGGCAGACAGAAAATCACTGCAGGCCCTTAAAATCCCATAGACACCACTAAGCACAGCACACAAACTAGGGTGCAGGTGCACTAAGAGCGTACGTTCAGTTCACTGACCCAATGACTGATAGACACGCTGTACTTACTCTGATCATTGCGAAGACACATTCATTCCATAGCTACCTCACAGAAAATCCTCACAGTTGTGAGGATAGAAGAGTTAGAAGTAGATGTGGTACTCAGAGTTTGAGCCTTAAGTTGAAGAGACCAGGCACAGCCATAAAGACATGGGGAGTTTTCTCTAGCTGCCTGGTGAGAAGGTCAGAGAGTTAGGTCTCAGTATGAAAAATGGACACATGAGGCTGGGGAGAATCTAATATTTAAAGTGAAACTTCCCAAACAGTCTTGACTATAGTTTCACAATGGAATCCCCTGATTCTCCAGAAAACACGTGATGTATGAGCCAGGTGTGGTTTGGGAGGCTGAGATGGGAGGACTGTCTGAGCCCAGGAGTTTGAGACCAGCCTGGGCAACATAAAGAGACTCTGTCTCTACATTAACAATAAAAAAATAGCTGGGCATGGTGTGCGCACCCGTAGTTCCAGCTACTTAAGAGGCAGTGGTGGGAGGGTCGCTTGTGCTCAGGAGGCTGAGACAGCAGCAAACCACAGTCATGCCACTGCACTCCAGCCTGGGCAACAGAGCAAGATGCTACCTCAAACAAAAAATTAAAATTGATAAATGTGCCCCAACTCCAGAGTTACTGAAAAAATCATCTACAATGGATTCAAGGGCCATAGTATTTCTTAAAAATTTTCCTAAGAGATTCTAAAGTGTGACCAGGAAGGAGAACTACAGAGGTAAGTCCTGAAAAAATGGTGAAATCATAATTGGATTGACCAAAGGACAAGGTGGTAGCAAGGACAATTATGCAGGTCAGGGGACCCGACTGAGCCGAGGTGCACATGTGGGAGCCCAGCATGAAGCCATCAGGGAGCAACAGCCCCGAGGCAGAACATTCAAGCTTTATAGATAAGAAAACAGAAGCAAAGGAAAACGGAGTAATATCCTTCTGCTTGAAATCCCTATAGCTCTTGATAGAGGGTTCATTCAAAATGTTTAAATTCACTCAAAGCCTTGCACTCCTTCTCAGCCTACTATCACTTCATTTCTCCATTGGCTGGCCACACATACCCTTCCTCTCCAGGTACTGGAATAGCTTACAAATCCCTGAAAAATCATAAACTTTTAAATGTTCTTTGCCTCTGTGAATTTTATCCCCTCTTCCTAAAATATCTCATTTCTTCTTCTCCTAAACCCACCTCTCTATCCACTTCCTCCTTTATTCAACCTTCCAAGTCCCAGTCAAATACCGCCTGCTTCAGAAGGCCTCTTCACAATACCTTCTCCCTCAGCTGCCACACCTCTACGATCCCAATGCCTCTGGGTTTGCCTGTCATAGCGCGTATCACACATCTGTCTGTCTCCCCATCTCTTTTATAAGCCGGTTGAAGACAAGGACAACGTCTCTAACTTTTTCTTCTAAGTTCCTAGGACAGGGCCTGGCACACAGGTGGCTAGAGGACCTCTCTTTCAGTGAATAATGTCCACACGGCTAGAAAGGGAACGGGAAGAGATCCCTGATCATCCTCAAGTTTGCTTCCCCCATTCCATAAAGCTCCACAAGAAAACCTCACTATTTGCTTCACTCCTCAAGATCGTTTTGATGCTTTGTCATTTAGTTATCAACTACGCAAAGATGGCCAAGTACTGTAAGGATTCTATGAAAAGAGGAGGCCGATTAACCCAGAAATACGCACCTCTCAAGGGCCCAATTGCGTACATACTCAACGTTCTCCATAAACAGCACTGGAAAATACCAGAAGCCTAATACAATGAGCATCAATTTGAGAGGGTCTACTCCAAGAAAGCAGCCAACTTTAAGACCTTTAACCATGTGGTTCTATTATTTGGCCTTTTTGTAAAGCCTTTTTGTTCCATTATTTTGCCTGTTGTACCTTTTATATGAGAGGTATTCAACTTCACATACAGGTACAAGTATATCTCAAAGATACTGGAAGTTTTGTTCCAGACAACCACAATATAGCAAATATTGCCATAAACTACATCACACAAATTGTTTGGCTTCTCAGTGCATATTAAAGTCGTGTTTACACAATACTGTATTCTATTAAGTTTGTGATAACATTATGTCTAGAAAACCATGTACATACCTTAATTTAAAAATACTTTATTGCTAAAAAATGCTAGTAATCATCTGAGCCTTCAGTAAGTCTTAATCTTTTTGCAGGTGAAAGGTCTCAATGTTGATGGCTGCTGACGGATCAGGATTATGGTTGCTAAAGGTTGTGGTGACTGTGCAATTTCTCAAAACGAACCAACCTCTGCTAGCTTCATATTTTTCTTCTGTAGTTTCCTTACCCTTTTTAGGCTTCACAGAATTAAAGGCAGTAGAAGGGGCCTGTTGCGAATTACACTTTGGCTTAAGGGAATGTTGTGGCTGGCTGGATCTTCTATGCCGGCCACTAAAACTCTCTCTACGTCAGCAATAAGGTTGTTTTGCTTTCTTATCATCTGTGTGTTCACTGGAGTAGCACTTTTAATTTCCTTCAAGAACTTTTCCACTGCATTCACAACTTGGCTAACTATAAGCCTTTCTCAGATTTCGACACACCTTGCACACTAAGCTTAATCATTTCTAGCTCTTAAAGTTAGAGATGTGCAACTCTTCCTTTCACTTGAACATTTATAGGCCATTATAGGGTTATTAACTGGCCTCACTTCAATATTATTGTGTCTCAGAGAACAGAGAGACCCGAGAAGAGGGAGAGAGATGGAAAATGGCTGGACAGTGGAGCAGTCAAAACACACACACGACATTTATCAATTAAGTTTACATCTTATATTCGTGCAGTTCATGGTGCCCCAAAACAATTACAATTAACATCAAAGATCACTAATTACAAATCACCGTAACAGATACAATAATGAAAAGTCTGAAACACTGTGAGAACTATCAAAATATGACAGAGAGACATGAAGTGAGCACACCATGTTGAAAAAAATGGCTCTGATAGACTTGCTTGACAGAGTTGCCATAAATCTTCAATTTTTTAAAAAGCACTGTATCTGCAAAGTGCAATATAGCAAAGAACCATAAAGTAAGGTAGGCTCGTACTTTGCAAATTAAATAACAAAAATATCATATAAACCAATGTTTATGAACATCCTGGTTATTACTTCAGTCTCTATTATTATGCCAAAAAAACAGGTGATATGCCCACATCCAACCTAGTATTCTCTTAAGGTATCAGATTATATCTGTGCAAACTACCTGCCTGGATAACCAATCATACTTAATCCATGGGCAACTGATGTAAGACAATAAAAAGAAAAGCAAGAAGGAAGGAAGGAAGAATAGTCAAACAGGGAAAGAGAAACATGACTATACTCTTCATACATACTCAATTTCAACTGTAAGATGTACCATGAATTTAATAATAGCTTTATGGAGAAGAAAAAAAAAAACATAAATATATCCATAACCATGATATATGCCCTGAACACAGAAGAACAGGTAGAAAATATGCATCTCAGAATCGAAGAAAAATGGTATACTTAGTAAAAACCTCTACTGTTCAAGGGACCTGCACAGTGTATAGGGAAGCGGTATTTGCCTCTCCTCTTCCCAGCAGCATGTGAGTACTGATTGATAGAAAAAAAATTATCTAAAAATAAGCTATACTGTCAGGTTTTGGGGGGAATTAGCATTTCTGCTCCCTGCATGCATTTTCCTAAATTTTACTTCACACAGCAACGTGCTCAGTTAACAGACAGCACTGTCCAGGCTTATTGGCAGTTAGAGGTGGCCAGTAATACAATAAAAAGTAATAAGAAGTAATAAAATAATAAGTGCAAGTTATGGATGGGACTTTCAAGAAAACTGCTTTTCCTTCATCCCCTTTCCTTCTCACTGATGTCTGAATAGAGACAAGATAGCTAAAGTTCCAGCAGCCTTTGAATTATGAAATATTCACTAAGGATGGCAGAGCAGAGAGAGGGGAAATTGAAAGGACACGGTCAAGGAAACTACCCTAGAACCTTAAAAAGAAGAAGGCTAGCTGGATGCGGTGGCTCATGCCTGTAATCCCAGCACTTTGGGAGGCTGAGGCAGGTAGATCACGAGGTCAGGGGTTCAAGACCAGCTTGACCAACATGGTGAAACCTCGACTCTACTTAAAAATACAAAAATTAGCCGGGCGTGGTGATGTGCACCTGTAATCCCAGCTACTTAAGAGGCTGAGGCAGGAGAATGGTTTGAACCTGGGAGGTGGAGGTTGCGGTGAGCTGAGAGCATGCCATTGCATTCCAGCCTGGGCTACACAGCGAGACTCTGTCTCAAAAAAAAAAAAAAAAAAAAAAAAAGAGAGAGAGAGAGAGAAAGAAGGCTAAAGGTAAAAAAAGGTATAAATTTTAAGTTGTCTTTGGTAAATGTGCATGCATTTAATTCTTTTCAAAAATTTCCACATGGAAAGATATTCCACTAAGCAGAAAATTCTGAAGATCAAATATGATCTACATTCTATTAAGCATAAAATCAGGAAATAAATTTTATTGAGTATTTTTTGTATTCACTATGAGAATCACCTTAAATAACTAGCTCCTTAAAGATAGGAATGATATTTATCCTTTTGAATCCTCAATATAAGTACAAATCCTGAAAATAGTAGGTTCTCAATAAATGTTTTAAACAAAATTAATACATGGATGAATGAATGAATGATGGTGTCAAGTTAAGCAATTCAAAATTACTGAAAAATTTCTTTTCCAAACTCTTGTTCATTTGTACATTCTTAGTTAACAATGTTCTCCTAGAGTTACACACTGTCAAGGAACTAGGATCTTCTCTCTTACCCTCAGTTGTTGGAAATACTTCTTCTCCTTTATTTTTAGCTTCTGCCAGTTTTCCAGTTCTCAGCAATACTTCCGCAAAGCTTTCCACTGGAACATGCTGATAGGTGTCATAGGTCACTTCAGACTAGACAAAAGAAGCAGTTTCACCAAGTAGTAAGGTGCCTTTTGTTATATAAATATATGCTTAGAAAACACAATTATAGGATGTTACGTCTTCTGGTGACTCGAATAATTTCTCACAAACTAAAGCATATTATTTTATGAAACATTTTTAAACAGATGTTAATCACATAATGTGTCATAATATATACCAAAGAAACATGTAAAACCAATGAATAACATTTGAGTAAGAACCAAGACAAGTAAGTATATTTTCAGGAAAATTTTAGTTTTTGTTTATGCTGTCTATAACAGCATGACAGTTAAATCTATCTTCTTAGACTCACTGTCCTTACCTCAGTGACAAAAGGATTTGAAATGACAGATTCATAAAAAGGATGACACCCTTGTTTTTCTAGATCTTCATTAGCTGTAGTTCCAATTTGATATGCACCACCATATTTTTGCCCCTAAAAAGAAAAAAGTAAAGAAAAATGGATACAAAGAGAAGGCAAGGGGGTAGGAAAAGGAGTAAAAACAAGGAAGGAAGGGAGAGAGGGAGGAAAAAAAGACCGATTTCAGGAGAAATTGATCAATGCTTCCTGCGCTTCCCATGACCTAAAAAGAGGGCCGTGGTCACACAGACACCCAGCAGAGAATGAAGGATAGTAACCACATGCTAAGAGCAGCACATCAACCTACCCTGCAATGCCTTTTTCTTTTCCCGGTCACTTTGACATCAATGAATTAGAAACACTGAAGCAATCAATGTTGTTCACATGGTGAGTTTTCTACACTACTGTCAGAATAACCACTCAAAAACATCATCTTGCCGGGCGCTGTGGCTCACGCCTGTAATCCCAGCTCTTAGGGAGGCAAAGGCGGGAGGATAGCTTGAGCCCAGGAGTTCGAGACCTGCCTGGGCAATATAGTGAGACCCCGTTCTCCACAAAAAGGGGGGGAAAAAAAAAGACAAAACATCACCTTGTCTGTGTTGCTGCCCTGCTTAAAAATCCTTCAATAGCTCTAAACAAGGCAAACAGCCAACAGCCTAAAAATTAAACTATGTAGAATAACATCTAAGGTAATTAAATGTTAATTAACATGAAAGGCTAACTTTCCACCTCAACCAAACTGCCTGCTTTATGCATCTTATTGGCTTCTACGTCTATTTCCCACTGTGAGGGTCCTGCCATGCCGACTGCCTTGTTAGAGTCTAACTTTCCTTTCAGGCCCAGTTCAGACCTGACCTGCTGAATCCTTGTCAGATGGACACAAGATGATATGATTGTGTCCCTTTCATGATCCCCATCTCTTTTACAACAACCACCCACACATATGTCTTCAAGACATGTTATCAGCATTGCAGATTAGCAAGAACTTTAGTATGCCTACATTATAGTTAATTATCTTTATGTTTGCTTTCTCCAAATAAATTGTAAAGCTCCTTACTGGAAGAACCAAGTAAAAGGAATTCACCTATTCCTCCAAGGCTTACTGCAGTTACATTATGCCAAGCACAGTCTAGGGAAACGATGAAGCTGCTGCTGCAAATGATAAAAATTACAGCTGGGATTTAATAGTGTCTCAGTAAATAGCATTTTCATTTATTCAACTGTTTGGACCATTGTCCTTAGGTCTCTTCTTTCTCCCACATCCAGACCACCAGCAGGTCTAACAAATACATCCCATCCCCAAACCAGCCTCTTCCCACTGCCTTTGTCTCTATCCTAGCTCAAACTACCAAAGTCTCTCACCAGGAGGACTAATCTCACTGCATGTTGGCTTCTATATCATTGTCTCTTTTCTACTCTTTCTACAGCACTTAAATGAGCACAGTAAAAGTAAAGTTGGATCACGCAATTGCATTGCCTAAATTCTCCAAAAGGTTTCTGTCTTACTCAAAACAAAATCTATAGTCGTTATCACAGTCTACATGAGGCTTTAAATGATGAGCCTCCCATCCACCTTTCTGATCCCATCACCTTCCATTCTCCCCATCGTTCACTCAGCTCAGACCACACTGGCCTCTTTTATGTTCTATGCAGATGTCAAGTGTGCTACCCCACTCCGAGGGGGACAGGGTTTGCATTTGTTCTCCTTGGTTCAATCATATTTCTGCTCAAAATGGCTCCTTTTCTGAGAAACCTAACTTCTCTATCTTAACCAGAACTTCACTCCCCAGGATCACTCAGGATTTACCTACCTTGCTTACTTATCTTTGTCACACTTGCTATCAGCTGCCATTACATTATTATACAAACGTGTATTTTCTGTGTCTCCCCGACTCACATATAAGTTCCAGAGGAGAAGGGAATTAGACTGAAGTGTTTCCCCACCATATTCCCAGTAATTAGTACAGCATTTGAAAGGAAAAAAATGCCTAATAAGTATTTGCTGAATGAATGAATTAGATGCACAAGGAGTGTTTGTTTGAGGCGAACTGCTAAGAGTCCTGTGTTTTTCCTCTTTGTTTTCCAGTGTGAGATTAAAGGACTGCGGTATGCAGAGCAAACTCAGTGGCTCTACTGCCTGCTCTGACTTGGACTTCCAGAATGAAAGCAAGAATCTGTTCAACTGTCCTCTTTCTTGAGAGCCCCCAGTCTGCCTCCTAGCACTCTTCCTCAACTACCAGCCTGTGGAAATATAGCAAAAGCAAGTAAGCATTGATAACATTTTTCTTTTCATCTCACTAAATTCTGATATATAAACCAAGCCTTAACTAAATCTCTATTAGTGTCCTTTGCAAGTATTCCATGGGGATATATTATATTCTATAAAACAGATTACTCATTCTCTATCTGAGGAGAGGTCTATACTTCTTAAGAGATTTTTTTAACCATCTAGGGAAGATAAAGATGTAACAGTGAAAGCATTGCTAATGAATTCATATAAACCATACAACTGATTTTAAAAAGAAAGATGCATTGCTTACCTGAAGGGGTCGAAGGTAAGTTAAAGACTTCTTCCACCACTGCCCATCACTGACAGCCTGCAGCACCGCCTTGGTGGTGGTTGTGGTGTTGGAAAGGACTTTCATGGTGGTAGCAGTGGTCCAGCGTAATAGGTCAGCTGAATTGCTACCTGGAACACCTACTTCATCCTGTGTTAAAGAACCGAAATAGCAAGGGCAAAAATGTGTATTGTCATAAAAACAGAGAAGACAGTGATAATGTGAATGCTTAAAATCATCAGATATTTAACATAATGATAAATTTAAAAATCCATCCATCTTCGCTTATAACAAAATAAATGTTAAAAGAGCACTATCGACATATTGTTCCTCTCTGAATCATTTGCCAATAAAACAAAACTGGGGAAAGAGAAAAACACCATAGTGCATTAGTTAAATACTCCCTCAGAAATATTTATAAAACAAATAATTGCTATTTTATTTTTTTACCAATCTGATATCCTAACCATGAGATACTCAAATTTGTTTCCTTCACAATACATTTTAAAGTATTTATTATTTAGATTAATTAAAAAATACATTATTCATCTGAATAATGCCCCTGTGACCCAGAAAGAAGTAGAAGATTCGGACAATCAACCTTTAATTATCAAAAGGTGTTGTTTTCCACCCAAACAATTAGGTAATTAACAGTCTTTGACAGGTTTATAATGTGGTACCTCCTGCCAATCTTGAAGCAACCAGCTGAAATTCTCACTCTCCATTACTACTCTGACAGATTCCACGAGGAGAAAATGTCAATACATTAATTACAGTCTCATAAACAGAAAGGACGAAGACCATATCTGCATTTAGTCAAAGAAAAATATTATTTGTTCTATAACCTCTTGGTTTAGTGTCTATCCACTTCCACTTTTTTTTTTTCCTTAAGAATCTCAGTTAAACAAGAGACAAACTTAAGGCTTAGTTTATCAATACCAATAGCTTGTTGTGACTGACAGAAGGATAACTTACTTAATAGCTTAGTTTGGCTACTTAGTTCTACATCCTGTTATTCATTAAGTCATAATTTAAGTAATAAAAAGGAATAAATCATGTAATCAATAATGACCAGGGCATCATCACATAACAAACACTTAAAACACACTCTTTTAGATCAACTTGACAGTTTCCATATATGGTAAGTAGAATAATGGGCCCCCAAAGACGGCCACATCCTTATCATTAGAACCTGTGACTATGTTACATGACATGGCCAAAAAAAAAAAAAAATGTGCAGGTGTGATTAAGGGTACAAACCTCGAAGTGAGGAGATTATTCTGAATTATCTGAGTGGGATCAAGTTAATCACATGAGCCTTTAAAGCAGAGGATCTTTCTCAATGAGGATGAGAGAGAAGGAGTGTCAGAGATAAGACATGGGGGACAACGCAGGAGAGATTTGAAGGAGAAGGGAACTCAACCCACAGTTGCTTGCTTTGAAGAGGAAGAAAGGAAACCACAGGCCAAGGAATATTGCAGCCTGTAGACACTGAGAACAGTCCTCAGGTGACTTCCAGTAAGACAATGCAAACCTCAGTCCTACAACCACAAGGAATTAAATTCTACCAACACCATGAATAAGCATAGAAACAAGAGCTTCTCCAGAGCCTCTGGAAAAGAACACAGCCTTGCTGGCACCTTGATTTTGGCCTTATGTGGCTCTAAGAAGAGACCCAATCAAGCCTGTAAGACTTCTGTCCTATGGGAACCGTAAAATCAACCATATTGTTTTAAAGCTGCAAAGTTTGTGGTAATATGAGACAGCAGCAACAGAAAACAAACACATTACATTGTATTGTTTCTTGTGAAAGTGCAAAAACCATCAACTCAATTCAATATTATATACTATAATTTAATTATGAAAACAGCAACATAGAAAAATGAACGATATATAAAGAAAGAAAAAAAAGCAGATAAATTGCCTGTATAACAACAATGCAAAAAATAATTGTTTGAGGTTTGAGTGCCAATAAAATACAGTACCTCTCCTGGGTTCCAGATTGTGGCAGATGCCGCAGTTTAATTCACTCAACTCCACTCAGACCCCCTTACTGACTGTCTCACTGTTGCTAGCAGCTGAGAAGCTTTTAAAAACTATGTTTCTTCCATTCCCTTACAGATGGTGTTCCACACATAAAATCGTTTTCTCTCTCACTTTATATATCTCATACTAGGCAACGGGTTGAAAAAATGAGTAAGACACAGGCTCTGCCCTCAAGGAGCTCAGAAAATAGGGAGGAAAGCAGAGATAGAGAGAAATAATTACAGAATAATAACTTTTATACGAGAGGTATTAACACATATAGAGTACTACAAGAACAGGAAGAGAGATCATTACATCCTCTGCCTAAAGGGACAATCACAGAAGGCTTCACAGAGAAGTTAATCTTTCAGCGGAAAAAAATTAAGGGTTTCCAGAGTAGAAATGGTGAAAATAATTTCAGGAAGAAAATGCAACTTAAGAGGATGCAACTTATGAAACATGTCAAAATAGAGGAACCTTACGTGATTCAGGGAAACCACAGAATGCAGCACAGCAAGAGAAATAGCACGACGTGAGGATGAGAGAAGGTAGCGCTAAGCCCAGCAAGAGACTTACAAACCACACAAAAGAACCTCCATTGTCAACTAGAGGGAAGGGAAAGTCACCAGAAGGCTTTAAACAAAGGGAGTAACATAATCAGATTTGTGTTTCAGTAATATTATTCTAGGAGCAAGAATTCAGTTAGAAGACTGGAGCCTCAGTCCCAGTTTAAAATAATCAGGGACTGAATTGAGGTAGTGACACTGGGAACATAATCAAGTTTTCATAAGGTATTTTCCAATTAAATGTATATATTACATTTTAATGTTTTTCCAGAGGTAAATCAGATAAGTAGAGAAATTCCATCTAAACATCTAACAAAGTTCAAGATCACCATGCTGGAACTTAGTGGAGATCTGGGAGAAAGAAAAAAAAATGGAAGGAAAGTCAGTAAGACGTAAACTATAATTGCTTGTGAAGCAAAGTCAGATACAGTGGAGGTAAAAAAAAAATAGCAGCCCAAGTTGTTGAGGAATACAGAGGACCAACTTCACACAAAGAAGAAACTAAGACCTAGATACTTTATTTACGAGCAGTGAAGTCAGGCATCTTGTTTATAAGTATCATAATGGCTACCATTTATTAAACACCTACTATCTGTCCAGGACTGAGCTAAGTGTTTCATACAAGATCCCTAAATTTTACAGTAACACTGTAAAAGTGTTAAAAATTATACTACCACTTTACACAAAAGCAAACTGATGATCAAATATATTGAATATGCTGCCTACAGACAACTGGCCTAGAGGTGTCTCCTCTCTTCTCCTTAACCCAATTTGGCATCAAAGTGTACAGTTCACTGGTTCTTTACAGAATTTTGACACATTGGAAATATTACATTCACATTTACATTTGTATTTATTTAAGCTCGTTAATTTTTCTGTGTTATAAAACTGATACAAATTCACTAAAGATAGTTTGAAAATTCAAAAAAGTATATAAAAGAAAAAGAGTACTGTTTATTCACAGTCCCATGATGCAAAGACACTTAACAGCCAGCATATATTCTCCCTTCCTGTGTTTAATCTATAGTATCCTTTTTAAATAACTTTTCATTGATGTATAAGCCATATCAAATGAGTGTATGGTTTAACAAATTTTAACACATTTAAGTAAGAGTTCCTTAGGCCAAGAAACATAGTTGTAGAAGCTGCTCTTGAGTTTACCTGCAGCCACTAACCTTCCCCCAAAAAAAAAAAAAAACCACTATCCTGACTTGCAGCAGCATAAATTAATTTTATCTATTTTTATACTTTATATGAATGAAATTACATATTTTTTGTTGTGATTTCTTTCACTCAACATACATTCATTCAGATTTTGAGAGTAAAGTTTGTTCAACTCCATGCCTATAATCCCAGCACTTAGGGAGGCCAAGGTGGGAGGATGGCTTGAGGCCAGGAGTTAGAGACCAGCCTGAGCAACACAACAGGACCTCATTTCTATAAAAAGTAAAATTAAAAAAAAAATGTTCAACTCATTACTATGTCACATTATGTTGTATGAATATGCCAGAACTTATTTATCTTTTCTTCTACTAATGAGCATGTGGGTAGTCCTCAGATTGAAGATAATACCAATAGTGCTGCCCTGAACATGCTGGTAATTATATTTTGGTAACCATATGCTTTTCTGGGTATATAACTAGCAGTGGAATTACTAAGGCATAGAATGTACCTATGTCCAGATTTACTAAATAGTGCCAAATATTTTCTAGAGTGGTTATACCAATTTAAATACTAACCAGCAATTGTAAGAGTTCTGGTTGCTCTACATCCATGCCAACACATGGTACTTAATGTCTATTTCATTTTAGCAATTCTGGTAATTATGTACTGGTATCTCTTTGTGGTTTTAATTTGCAATTCGCCAGAGACTAATGAAGTTGAATAATTTTTGCATATTTTGGGCCATCTGAATACATTCTTTTGTCAAGTGTCTGTTTACGTCTTTTGTCATTTTTCTAATGGTTATCCATCTTTTTTTTTTTTTGAAACAGAGTTTCACTCTGTTGCCCAGGCTGGAGTGCAGTGGCATGATCTTGGCTAACCACAACCTCTGCCTCCTGGGTTCAAGCGATTCTCCTGCCTCAGCCTCCTGATTAGCTGGGACTACAGGCATGTGCCACCACACCCGGCTAATTTTGTTTGTATTTTTAGTAGAGATGGGGTTTCACCATGTTAGCCAGGATACTCTTGATCTCCTGACCTCATGATCTACCCACCTCATCCTCCCAAAGTGCTGGAAGTATAGGTGTGAGCCACCGCATGCAGCCTATCCAACTTTTTTATTCACTTGTAGAAGTTTTTTATATACTCTGGATACACATTCCTTATTAGATACATGAATTGTGAATACTGTGAATATTTGCTATTACTCTATATATTACCGTTTCATTCTCTTAACAGTGTCTTGTGATTAACGGATGTTCTTAATTTTAATTTAGTCCAATTCATCAGTTTTTAACCTTATGATTAGTACGTTTGTATCATATTTAAGAAATCTCCAACCTGGCAACAAAGCAAGACTCCCATCTCTACAAAATAAAAAAATACCCAGGCATTGTGGCAAGTGCCTCTATTCCTAGCTACATGGGAGGCTGAGGTAGTAGGATCGCTTGAGCCCTGGAGGTTGAGGCTGCAGTGAGCTTTGACCACACCACTACCTTGCAGGCTGGATGTCAGGGATCCTTCTTTCAAAAAAACAAAAAGAAAAAAGAAAATGGAAACCTTTGCCTATTCCAAGATCACAAAGATGTTCTAAGTTTTCCTTAATACAGTATCACACTTCTATCCACTTAAATATTATATGCATACTATTAATGCACTTACCATAACATACTGACATTTACTTTTTTGTTGTTCTTTCCAACTAGACAGTGAGCTATTCAAGATCAGGGACACGATTTATTCCTCGCTATATCCTCAAAGTACGTGAAAAATCTCTACTGTTTGGATCTCTAGATAGGTGAAAGACGTCTGGTTTTACTGTGCTGTTTAAATGTCTGAAGACATATTTGCAAAAGTCTGACACGTGGCCGGCAGTGGTGGCTCATGCCTGTAATCCCAGCACTTTGGGAGGCCTAGGTGGGCAGATCATGAGGTCAGGAGTTCGAGACGAGCCTGGTCAACATGGTGAAACTAAATTTCTACTAAAAATACAAAATTAGCCAGGCGTGGTGGTGTATGCCTGTAATCCCAGCTACTCAAGAGGCTGAGGCACAAGAATTGCTTGAACCTGGGAGGCAGAGGCTGCAGTGAGCTGAAGTCACACCAATGCACTCCAGCCTGGGTAACAGAGCGAGACTCCACCTCAGGGCGCAGGTTGGGGGGATGTCTCACATGTTTTATTCAGAGTGGGTAAATGTTATTCAAATAAGATTTCATGTCACATTTTCAATTCCTGTTCATCTTTAGAATCTTCTAAATCAAGAGGATGTACTGAATGATTTGAAAGTCTTCAACTAATCCAAGTATATAACTGAAAATATAAACATGGTAAGAATTACAGCACTTCAGCAGAATATAACTTCATTTAGAGGTAAATGAAACCAATTGAAAAATGTCAATAAAAAATGCAGGCTAAGCTAGCACAGTGGCTCATACCTGTAATCCTACTAGTTTGAAAGACTGAGGCAGGAGGATCACTTCAGGCCAGGAGTTCGAGACTGGCCTGGGCAATATAGCAAGATCTCATGTCTACAAAAAATTAAATTAAAAACCTCAAGTTAAGATTTAAAAAGTTAATATTTTTTTTTTCTGGTGGCATGTACCTGTGGTCTTAGCTACTCCAGAGGCTGATGAGGGAAGACCACTGAAGCACAGCAGTTTGAAGCTGCAGTTAGCTATGACTGTGCACTCCAGCCTGCGGGACTCAAAGAGAAAGGGTGGGAAGAAGGTGAGGGATAAAAGACCACAAATTGGGTTCAGTATATACTGCTTAGGAGATGGGTGCACAAAAATCTCACAAATCACCTCTGAAGAACTTACTCATGTAACCAAATACCACCTGTTCCCCAAAAACCTATGGAAATAATAAGTTTAAAAATCAAAATAAAAAGAAGAAAAGAAAAGAAAAATGCCACAAAACAATTATTCTATTTCATAAAATGGACCTAAACTGTGGTTCTGTTCAAATGGATGGGCTAGTTCAAGATAAGAAACTTAAAATGTATGAAAGTTAAAAGTCTGTTTCAGAAGATAAATGAAATTCACATGCTCAGAAATGTACGTGATAAAAAGATTTTCTGTAGGAGCTTCTCCCAATGAGAATCACAAAAGAGAAAGTAAAATGAAAGGCTCATTTGGACCACAGAAGCAGCATTTAATTTGGGGGCAGTCTACCAAGATCATAGTTTAACCAGAGACATTAATGAAGAAAACAGTTTTCTTTTAGCTTCATCAAACGGGGAAAGAAAAAAGAGGTTAGGCAAAATTTACCCCCGAAATGATTACTACTGCCACTTTTTATATTCATAGCGGCACATTGCTAATTAACTTAGAGTGTAGAACAGCAGAAATAGATTAAACCTCAAAACCAAATCAACAGTTCCCAGCATAAAATTTAACATGAAATCTCATTAATGTCAAGTGTGTTACACGCTCAAAGGTTAGCTTATTAAGCACTAATAATATTTTTCAAATCCTGTAACAACAGACACCATAACCAAACAAGTTCACAAGAACACAGATTGTTCTATGTGTCAAGTGTGGCTCACAGAAAAAATTATTGTTGGTCAATTACTATGAGGAGTAATCTATTTGGGAGTAGCTTTCTCCCATGTCCTGCAGTAAGTGTTTTAAGTTCTGAGAAATCTATTGGCCTACTTTAAACTGAGCTGGTGGCACATACAAATTAGGCAAGGATTACAAACAGATTAGACTGAGCTCAACCACTACCTCTCTGCTCCAACACGGCCTTAAATAATCCAAAGTACTTCCCTGCACCTAACACTTATTTATAGCAAATTTCAACTGAACTCAAGATATTAAGTATGCAGTCCTTATTATGGATGATACTACTTTTAGAAATCCCTGTCAGAACAAGCAACAGAAAAATGTTCTACGGAGCAAATCATTCTAAAGTCTGACTCTGCTTCATCTCACCTGCCAATTAGCAGGCAAGGCTACAGCTTAGGTGGTCTCATGTTTGGGGGCCATGGACTCCTATACATGTATGATGGAAGCTAAGCCCTTTCCCCAAAAAATTTAACGAACATGCATGTGCACTCACATGAATACAAAGTCACACACACACACACACACACACACACACACACACACACACTCACACACATCAAATTAGGCATACTGGCCAGGTGGAGTGGCTCATGCCTGTAATCCCAGCACTTTGGGAAACCGAAGCAGGAGGGTCGCTTCAGGCCAGGAGTTTGAGTCCAGTCTGATCAAAATATTGAGACCCCATGTCTAAAAAAAAATAAAATAAAAATTAGCCAGGGATAGTGACATATGTCTGTAGTCCTAGATACTTGGGAGGCTGAGGCAGAAGAATCACTTAAGCCCAGGAGTTCAAGGATGCAGTGAGTTGTAACTGCACCACACTGCACTCCAGCCTTGGTGACACAGCCAAACCTTGTCTCTTAAAATAAATAAATAAATAAATAAAATTAGGCATACTACTTCATGGGATTTAGAGGCCAAACCTGTCTTGAACTTCCTAGAATTATTGGATCCAGATTATAAAACCTGCATTCAGGAAAAATAGAGGTATATAAAGTATATTTTTATTTTCTTTTTTCCGTGCCCAGTTTTTTAAATTACTTTCGATAAATGACTTTGGATTCTAGATGAACCCACAAAGTGAATTTACTGAACACATAATCTGGCATGCCTACTATGTTTAAAACCTGGTGCTAGGCAATAGGATTACCATGACAATTAAGATATGGTCCCTGTTCCCAAGAAACTCATGATACAGTAGGGAAGAAAGGAAAATAAGGCAATTTGCCTTATTTTACCAATTAACTGAAAAATTATCAAATTGGATCCCATTCCAATATTCCTCCCCATTTAACAGCAGAAATTATCACCGCTTATCACACCCATATCTTACTTTCTTCATTTATTCATTCATTCTTCGACAAATATTTATGACATCAACTTGTGATAGGCATTATGGTAAATGCTGGAAATATAGTACTGACCAAAATATACATAGTTTCTGCTACAAAGAGCTTACATTCCAGTAAAAAATAAGCAGAAAATAAATATAAAGCAAGTCAGAAAAGCATCAGATAAGTTATATATATAAAACATATATTATATATATATATAATCTGCAAAGAAAATAAAGTTGTGTGGTGGGGTAAGAACACTACAATAATACAAAGAAAGAGCAGGGAAGATCTCCATGAAGTGACATTTGAGCTGACACCTGTTGGAAGTGAGAGGATAAGCCATATGGATACAGATATTTGGGAAGAACATTCCAGGTAAAATACAGCAAATATAAGGATCCAGAGGCAACAGGTTGCTGGGAATGCTTAAAGAATGGCAAAAAAAAAAAAAAGGAAAAAAAAGGCCAATATGACTAGAGTCAGCTGAGCAAAATGAATGTGTATATTGGGGGCAGGGAAGCAGTGGAAGGAAAATAAAGTCCAACAGCCTAACAGTGGAGAAAAGAGATCATGGGTGTCCTTGTGTGATTGTGAAGCCTTAGTTTCTACTGAGTGAAAGGTTTTGAGAAATGTGCCTTGAACTGACATATTTTGAAAGAACCATTCTGGCTACATTGTTGACCACAGACTACAGCAAGAGCAGCAGTAGGGAAACAAAGAGGACACTACCTTATGACTCTAGGGGAGATATGATGATAATTGAGACCTGAGTGGTAGCAGTGGTGAGGATAAAATAGAGCCCAATTCTGAATCCGCTGTGAAAGTGCAGTCAGCAGGATGTCCCCAAGAGGAGGAGAAGAATCAAGGATGACAGCAAAAGATTTATGATAAGAACACCTACAAAGAGTTCTATTTCATGACACAGGAAAGACTACAGAAAGAAGGTTATTGTTTTGGGGAGTGTTGTAGGTGGAGAGAAGAAGAGGGTTGAAATCAGTAGTTCAATTTTAACATATTGAGATTGGGTTGTGTATAAGACATTAACTATAGATGTTAAGTTGGCAGCTGTTCATTCAAATCCAGAACTGAGAAGAGAGGTCAGGGCTAGAGCTATTAAGCAGGGAATCACCAGCACAAAGTCAATATTTGAAGTCAGGATAATGCATAAGTGCATCTAAAAAATGAGTATAGACAGAGATGATATTTAAAGACTGTGACCTGGTATCTAACATTTAGCTGGGGAGATGAGGACAAACCAGCAAAGACAGAGACACAGTGTCCAGTGGGGTCTGAGAAAAACAAGATGAGTGGGATGTCCCTGAAACAAGTATGTCAAATGTTACTTACAGGTCAAATAAAACAAAGACTGAGATTTGACTCACGAACTTGGCAACAAGAAGTCATTGGTGGTGACCCAGGCACAAGCTGTTCCAGTAAAATGGTGAGGAAAGAAGCCCCCATAAAGAGCAGATGAAAGATAATGAGAGAAAACAAAAAGATGTTACCAATTCTAAGTATAAACTAAAGCAATGTAGGAAATGTCTAACAGAGTGGTACATTTTAGACCCTACAGGGCTAAATAATCTCACGGTATTTCCTTAAAAGTAAAAGGAAACTGGCCAGGCACAGTGGCTCACACCTGTAATCCTAGCATTTTAGGAGGCTGAAGTAGGTGGATCACTTGAGGCCAAGAGTTCGAGACTAGCCTGACCAACATGGCGAAACCCTTTCTCTAGTGAAAATATAAAAATTAGCTGGGTGTGCTGCCACACACCTTTAATCTCAGCTGCTGGTGGGGGCGGGGGAGGGGGCGCTGACGCATGAGAATTGCTTGAACCCAGGAGGCAGAGGTTGCAGTGAGCCGAGATAGTGCAAATGCACTCCAGTCTGGGCAACAGAGTGAGACTCTGTCTCTAAAAAAATAAGTAAATAAAGTAAAAGAAAACTGTTAACACCCACAGGTTACACTGTAACCAAGACAGAAAACTTGAATGCATCATTTTTAGAAAATGTCTTTTGCAAGTGAATTTAAATAGCAACTATTAACTCAATAACTAGCAATAGATAAAAATGTATTGCTTATTATTAACATAGTTATTTTAAAACATAAAAACTATTAGAAATGCACGGGCCTTATGAAAAAAGAACAGGATAGAAGAAAGAATAAAATGTGAACTTCTAACAGTGGTGCTAAAAGAGGAGGCGACTACTATAAACCTTTGTGAGAAATGGAAATTTATAATGTAGATTTGCCAGTCTAATCAAAATTATGATTCAGAACTATATGCTGACTAAAATGCATAAATGGTTGTTTTGAATTGTGTTGGCACTGTGTTGCCATTCAGATCACTGATGTCATGTTCACTGTAAACTGAATCTCCCACAGAGAACACTCATCAGGCAATATTGTCCAAAAAACAACAAAACACATATTAATGAGGACATACCATGCTTCCAGTGATGTATTGGTATCAACAGTAAACAAAACAAAATTAGTATTTACACAAAGTTATACAAATCAACCACAAGAAAATAGGAAATTACCTATCCTAGGAGCCCATTTCTACCATTTTACTGCAGAGCAACACTAACATGAGTATGCCAAGATATGCAGGTAAAATGTATGGTGCAGTTTAGTCTAAAATAGAGAAAAGTTGGACACAATCTAAATGTACAAAAGCAAAAAAAAAAAAACAATAAATGAATCACGGTACATTCATCCAATGAATTATGTAAATGGTCTACATGGAATCAAAAGGGCAGATTCAATGACACATACCAGTATTACATGAAACTATAAGCTGCAAAATAATATATATGCAGTATGAATTCATTTTAGTTTACAAAACAAAATAATAAAACTCCAGAAGACAGAGAAGAAGCTATATAGAACATCTGTTTATACTTATGAAAAGTATGGAAAGAAACATATGAAGTTAGAAGTGTTTATCTCTGAGCAGTGGAATCTGTGAGGCTCAGAAAGATCAGAGAATAGAAAGATCAGAGGGAAGAAAAAGAGAGAACTTTTTCTTTAACATATATTAATGTATTGTTTATTAAATTATTTTTATATTTTAAAAAAGCAGAAAGTACAAAGTTATGTGTATATATATCCATTTACCTATTTTGTCATACATGTTTCACATCTAATTTCTTTTACTTTCAAGAAATATAGTGTGCTAGATAATGCTGATATCCCTTATGTCCCCACAAATGAATTATTTTCATTCATTTCAAGCTTGCATTATTTCTGTAACTAATGAAAACATTATAAACTTCAGTCAACATGGGATGGTAAACTCCTGTTTCAGTCCACTAACTATGCTCCAAAATAGTGGGCATGGAAAAAACACTCAAAGGACATGTGACCCAAGTTCAATAGAGCTCAACATTTTGGGGCTCAGAATTCAGATATCAGCAGTGGCTATCAGGTGCTCCTTTCCAGAAAAGAACTGTGAATCAAAAGTATACCCTGCAAAAGAAAAAAACCTTCAGCCAGATTTGCTGCCTATGCATTTACACAAACTATGGGCCTAAGGAGGCAGAGCACAAAAACAAGGCTGAAAGGAACAAAGACAGTCCCTTCACTGGCTTCATGTGTACATTCTCATATTCTCAACCTTACAAAGAGGAAATAACTTCATGTGAAAAACTACTAATGGATGTGGTTCTGGACTGAAGTGCCGGAGAACTGAGTAGAGAGAAACCACAATACTACAGAATCTTTAGATGAGGAAGGTGGGACAGGATGATGTTTCATCATTCAAAATTAGCTTGCAAACCAAAATTCCAGAGCACATGGGGGAAACAAGAAATCAATAAAACAGTAATTATAACAAAAATTCACTCCAATTAAAATTATTAAATTTAAAACTTCAAAATAATTCATTTGTGCCTTTGTGTGTACTAAATGTGAAATTTAAAATTTATTAAGAAAGAATAAGTATCATAAGATAAAGAAAACAAAACAAACATGGAGTTAATTTTTGTGTGATATGAGGTAAAGTTCCGATTTCATCTTTTTGCAGCTGTAGATCCCTCAAGTCTATATTTATTTCATAAAAGGGACTTCTTATTACTTAAATAGGTAAATAAATAAATGTAAGAACTAAAAACAATAAAACTTTCAGAAAAAAAGCACAGGAGTAAATATTTGCAATCTTGTGTTAGGCACAGATTTCTTAGATGTAACAACAAAAGTACAATCCATAAAAGAAAATATTAATAAGTAAGATTTCAGCAACATTAAACATTTTTTGTACCTCAAAAGCCACCACTGAGAAAATAAAAAGTCAAATATGCAATGAGAGAAAAAATATTTTCAACTCATAAATCTGAGAAAAAAAAACACTTGATTGCAAGACGCTAAAAAACAAAACAAAATAAAAAAACCTCTTACAGCTCAATAACAAGACAAAGAACCAAATGGATTATTTGTTATATATTTTTAAAAATGGGCAAAATATCTGGATAGTCATTACATTAAGAGAGTATAAGAATAGCCAGCCAATAAGCACATGAAAAAAGAGCTCATCAGTATTAGTTACTTGGGATATAAATATCAAACAAATATCATAATGAGATAGCAAATATATAAGAATGGTTCAATCAAAAAGCCAGTTAAAAAATAGACCACTAGCTGGACTAATAAAGGAGAGAGAAGAATCAAATAGACACAATAAAAAATGACAAAGAAGATATCACCACTAACCCCATAGAAATATAAACTATTATCAGAGAATACTATAAACACCTCTATGCAAATAAACTAGAAAATCTAGAAGAAATGGATAAATTCCTGGACATACACACTCTCAAATCTAAACCAGGAAGAAGTTGAATCCCTGAATAGACCAATAATGAGTTTTGAAATAGAGGCAGCCATTAACAGCCTACCAACCAAAAAAGCCCAGGACCAGATGGATTCACAGCTGAATTCCACCATAGGTACAAAGAGGAGCTGGGACAATTACATCTGAAACTATTCCAAACAATTGAAAAGGAGGGATTCCTCCCTAACTCATTTTATGAAGCCAGCATCATCCCGATAATAAAACTGGGCAGAGACAACAAAAAAAAGAAAACTTCAGGCCAATATCACTGATGAACATCAATGAGAAAGTCCTCAATAAATACTGGTAAACCAATACAGTACCACATCAAAAAACTTATCCACCATGATCAAGTTGACTTCATCCCTGGCATGCAAGACTGGTTCAACATAAGCAAATCAATAAATGTAATCCATCACATAAACAGAGCCAATGACAAAAACCACATGATTATCTCAATAGATGAAGAAAAGGCCTTTGATAAAATTCCACATCCCTACATGTAAAAAACTTTCAACAAATTAGGCATTAAAGGAACGTATCCCAAAATAATAAGAGCTATTTATAACAAACCTACAGCCAATATCACATTGAATAGGAAAAAGCTGGAAGCACTCCCTTTGAACACTGGTACAAGACAAGGATGCCCTCTCTCACCACTCCTATTCAACATAATATTGGAAGTTCTGGCCAGGGCAATCAGGCAAGAGGAAGAAATAAAGGGTATTTAAATTGGAAGAGAGGAAGTATGTCTCTGCTTGCAGACAACATTATTTTATATTTAGAAAACCCCATATCTCAGCCCAAAAACTCCTTAAGCTGATAAGCAACTTCAGCAAAGTCTCAGGATACAAAATCAATGTGCAAAAATCACAAGCATTCCTTTACACCAACAATAGACAAGCAGAGAGCCAAAACATGAATGAACTCCCATTCACAATCACTACAAAGAGAATAAAACACCTAGGAATACAGGCAACAAGGGATGTGAAGGACCTCTTCAAGGAGAACTACAAACCACTGCTGAAGAAAATAAGAGAGGACACAAACAGATGGAAAAACATTCCATTCTCGTGGATAGGAAGAGTCATTATATCATGAAAATGGCCATACTGCCCAAAGTTATTTATATATTTAATATTATTCCCATCAAACTACCACTGATATTCTTGATGGAATTAGAAAACAACTACTTTAAATTTCATATGGAATCAAAGAAGACCCCATCTAGCCAAGACAATCCTAAGCAAAAAGAACTATGCTGGAGGCATTACACTACCTAACTTCAAACTATTCAAGGCTACAGTGATCAAAACAGCATGATACTGGTACCAAAACAGGCATATAGACCAAAGGAACAGAACAGAGACTTCAGAAATACCACCACACATCTACAATCATCTGATCTTCAACAAACCTGACAGAAACAAGCAATGGGAAAAGGATCTCCTATTTAATAAATGGTGCTGGGAAAACTGACTAGCCATATGCAGAAAGCTAAAACTGGACCCCTTCCTTACATCTTATACATAAATTAACTTAAGACGGATTAAAGACTTAAATGTAAAACCCAAAACCATAAAGACCCTAGAAGAAGACCTAGGCAATATGATTCAGGACATAGGCATGAGCAAAGACTTCATGACAAAAACACCAAAAGCAATTGCAAAAAAAGCCAAAATTGACAAACGGAATCTAACTAAACTAAAGAGCTTCTGCATAGCAAACGAAGTTCTCATTCTGCATCACAGAAGTTCTCATTCACTCATTAGAGTAAACAGGCAACCTACAGAAGGGGAGAAAATTTTTGAAATCTACCCACCTGACAAAGGTCTAATATCCAGAATTCACAAATAACTTAAACAAATTTACATGAAAAAAAAAACCATTCAAAAGTGGGTGAAGGATATGAAAAGACACTTCTCAAAAGAAGACATTGACACTGCCAAGAAACATATGTGAAAAAGCTCAACATCACCAGTCATTAGAGAAATGCAAATGAAAGCCACAATGAGATACCATCTCACACCAGTTAGAATGGTGATTATTATTATTAAAAAGTCAAGAAACAATAGACGCTGGCAAGGCTGTGAAGAAATAGGAACACTTTTACACGTTGATGGGAATATATATTAGTTCAACCTTTGCAGACGACAGTATGGCAATTCCTCAAGAATCTAGAACCAGAATTACCGTTTGACCCAGTAATCCCATTACTCGGTATATACTCAAAGGAATGTAGATCCTTCTACTATAAGGACACACGCACACATATGCTTATTGTAGCACTACTTACAAAAGCAAAGTCATGAAACCAACCCAAATGTCCATCAATGATAGACCGGATAAAGAAACTGTGGTACATAAACACCATAGCACACTATGCAGTCATAAAAAGGTAGGCGATGAGGTCCTTTGCAGGGACATGGATGAAGCTGGAAGCCATTATCCTCAGTAAACTAACACAGGAACAGAAAACCAAATACCACATATTCTCATTCATAAGTGAGAGGTGAACAGTGAGAACACATGGACCCAAGGAGGGGAACAACACACACCAGGGCTTGTTGAGGGGTTGGGAGTGAGGGGAGCAAACTTAGATAATGGGTTAGTAAGTGCAGCAAACCACCATGGCACACAAATACCTATGTAACAAACCTGCACATCCTGCACATGTATCCCGGAATTTAAAGCAAAATAATTTTTTAAAAAAATCAGTTAATAACACACATTAGCAAGGATGTGGAGAAACTGGAACCTTAACATATTCCTTGGGGAAATGTAAAAAATGTTCACACACTTTGGAAAATAAAAACAGGCAGTTTCTTCAGATGTTAAACATAATATAACATACAATGCAGAAATTCTACATCTAGAGAAATCAAAACATATTTCTATACAAAGACTTTTACATCAATGTTCAGAGCAGCATTATTCAAAATAGCTAAGAAATATAAACAACCCAAATGTCTATCCATTGGTGAATGGAAAAAGTAAATGCTGGCCAAGATGCTGTGATATAACTGCCATTCTGCTCACTTTTATTTAAATATTTCTAAGCAACAATTTTATAAATTCAAACTAGTTCTATACTTAGCCCATGCTCAAGCTTTAAACATTAATTAGACCAGTCGTATAAATCTGTAGCCACTTAAAATGCTCATAACAAGCTTTCCCACAGTGCAAATGATTTTTTAATGGGAACCTTGTATACAATCCATTTCTAACTCTAATTAGATTTATCTAGGGAAAATACCATTGGTTAAATGATATACCTAATACTAGCTAAACAAAATGTTAATATGCTCTAAGTGGTGGAATACGTTCCATCTAAAAAGCATAATAACCAACATTAATAAGAAATTGGAAATCTGTAATTTTGGTTGTTATTCATAAATTATGCATTTTGTTCTATTTATAGACAAACATCCTGTTCACAGGGACAACAGCAGTATCTTCTAACTTGTAGTGTCCATATGTACTAACATGAATGCTAGTACATAAGAATTATATCTTTATTTTGCTTGGATATCTAAATAAAAATCATTATTTTCACAAGCGAAGTAATGAAAGTCTTAAGTATTAAACAGATTACCCATAAAGTCATCTCTCATTTATGAGCTATAATTTAATATGGTTATTATATCTACTGTTAATGGTAACACATGGCATCTTATAGTTAAGCACTATATTTTAACCTAATAATAGTAGCTATAACATTCTGAAATGTGTCTCATGAATCAAAGCCATAATGCGTGCATTGAGGGTTTGGCCTAGCACTTCATGAGATCTAGATCTATTACAATTTGATGAAAGGGGACAAAGGAAGACAGGAAAGCTTTTAAGCAGCGTAAAAATAAAAAAGCAAAAGACAATCATTTTGGAAAAATTCCTTTTCCTTGCTAAGTGGAACTTGTAGAGGACTACCAGTGGTCTCCTTCATTTACCAATGGGATTTAATAGAGTAATATGTGCCCACCTGCAGTAACACAGCATGGCCCACTCCAAAGAAGCTACCAAAAGGCCAGGCTGACACTTTCTAATTCACTATAGAAGCAGAAAATAGAAGTCCCAAAAGTCACAAAAGGCTTTTCACAGATTTGGGAAAGAATAAGAGGGTTCCAAATAATTCATGAAGCTGAGCTTAGCAAACACATTGCAATTCCATGCTGAACAGAAAAATGATACACCCCTCACAATGGCCACAATATCACAGCACATCAGTAGTCACCACATGATGACTAAAAATCCACTTCCTAATTCATTTTAAGCAAAAAAAAAAAAAAAAAAAAAAAAATCCACTTCCTAATTTATTTTTAACACAGACTGATCATCATGCAGTTGGTGTTTCCAACTAAGCTTTATGAAGCATTAACTAGATTCACTCACTGAGAAGCACAATAAGAGAACACAAAGATAGGTGATATACCTCCAGTGACCGTACAATACCAAATCACACCGTAGAGTGCTAAAACAGAATAGTGACAGAACGCTTAGGAAATATAAAGAAGGGGGCAATTAGAGGACTCAGGGAAAACTTTGCAAAGAAAATACTTCAGGTGGAAGGGATAAGAGCACAAGACAAGCACAAGAGCACAAGATAAGAAATGTACTCCAGACAGAGAGAAAACTTTACTAAATAACACCAAAGGCACCAAAGAGCCTGCACAGAGAATGGTGATATGTTCCCCACCATTGGAACACAGCAGATGTTTGAAAGGCATGAAAAGGGATGATGCTGGAGGCAGACAGAGTAGGAGATGTGACTGGACAAGGTGTGGAGGGCATAGAGGTTCAAAAGGAACAACACTTGGGATAAAGATCTCAAAAAGTAGGTCTTCAACTGGACCTTGAAAGACAACTCCTCCTAAAACACAGAACATTTAGTGACCACTGGCTAGTATAAGAACTGTTCTGAATACCATAGAGAGAGAACAACATAGAAATTTAATGTGTTTTCACATCCAATGGGGGAAAACAATAGTTGCTAATCAGTACAACTGTAACTCAAAACATGCCAAAGGACAATCCACATCACACTAGGACCCTAGAAAATGCTATGGCTGCCATCTGAAGGGAGTGAGTGCATCAACAACAAAAGAAGTCCACTGTCTGCAGTGCTGGTGGCTGAATGCCATCCTCCACTGAATGTTGCATCTTCTAGAGCTCTGATGTCCAATCTGGTAGCCAGTAGCCTCATGTGCATATATAAATTTAAATTAATTAAAATTAAATAAAATTTAAGGCCAGATGCAGTGGCTCACACCTGTATTCCAAGCATTTTGGGAGGTCAAAGCAGGTGGATCACTTGAGGCCAGGAGTTCAAGACCAGCCTGGCCAACAGAGTGAAACCCCATCTCAAAAATAAATTAAATAAATAAATAAATAAATAAATAAATAAATAAATAAAATTTAAGATTTGATCCCTTAAGTGCACCAGCGATATTTCAAGTGCCCAATAGCTCTGTGTGACTAGTGGCTACAATAATGAACAGTGCAGGTATGCACATTTCCCTCATTGAAAAAAGTTCTATTGGCCGTGCTGTCCTGGAGTCACCACTGTAGGAAGAATAGGCAAAAATGCCATAGGGGCAAAAAGTAACATTATAAACTTCTTTGAGATAATCAGATTACTTAGCATTGAACTGGGAACACAAATGCATATTAGATCCATGTTAACCAAATTAAATTTTAATATTAAAAAAAGAGTGGTGAAAATGGGATAGTTGTATATGCTCTACTCTGGACAAAAGCTAAGTATCTTTGCCCTAATTCCATCGATAGACTCCACCACTGAGCTCTGTACCAGAGTTCTAAGAGTAACAGTATAGTACACAAATACTAATGACTTTGTCAAGACAGATACAGCAAATTTAAAAAAAAAAAGGTTAGTGTAGCTCACTTACCACAATAAGGTGTCTTCCAAAATAGTTACAAGAAAAGCAAATGACATGTTACACTGTGAAAGTGAAGCTTATCATTTGATGGAATCTCATGAAAAACGGATCTATATAGAGATTCATCATGTCTTAATTTATCTAGCTGAGATGTCAGAAACTAGACTACTATCTTTGATCTAAAGAATGCTAATTCTATGTTTCTGGAAACAGTCATGAAAAGTTAAATTCCCTGGGGCAAACACTGACCAAAAGAAGACAGGTGTCCGGGGATACTCTCCCTCCTTTCTCTCCAAGGATGGAAGATCCTGAAACACATATATACTTACCTGGTTCAGACAATTTTATTCATAAGAATCTCAATGAGGAAAAGGAAGAGGAAAAAAACTCCAACAGAAAATGAGAAGAGAATCGAACAAGTATCTCACTAAAGAAGATCTCTCCTGCACTATCTCCATCTCACTAGTAATCAGGAAAATATAAATTGATCAATTAGGTATCATTAAACACTTAGGATAACAGGCAAAATTTAGGAAACCAACAATAGCAACGTCCTGGATTGGAGCAACTTGCAATCCTGTACACTACTGTTCAAAGTCTAATTGGCAAAACAATGTTAGAAAAACATCTATTTAGGTTGAATTATATACATATCTCACAACATACATTTCCAGTGCTAGATACATGCCTGAGAGAACTGTTTGTCCATGTACACTTCAGAGATGTACAAACGATGACAGTCACATTATTTTTAGTCATCCAAATTGAAAACAAACCAATGTCAATGTTCATATGAAAAAATTGTGCTATGAATACCAAAATTAATTTCTACAAACTACATATACACAGCATGAATGGATCTCACAAACATAACATTAAGTATAACTATTTCTATAAAATACAAAAACAGGCAAAACTAAACTATCATATTGAAGGTATATATGGTACATATCAAAACTATTTAAAACAAGAACAAAAATCACAAACATCTGGTTATCAAGAATTAGTCAGGATAATGGTGATCTCTGGAAGGGGAGAGAAAAGTTAGAAATAAAATACAGAAGGCAGGGCACAGTGGCTCACACCTGTAATCCACGGACTTTGGAAGACTGAGGAGGGCAGATCACTTAAGGTCAGGAGTTTGAGACCAGCCTGGCCAATATGGTGAGACCCCATCTCTACTAAAAATTCAAAAAATTAGCCAGGTGTTGTGGTGCTCACCTGTAATCCCAGCTACTTGGGAGGCTGAGACAGGAGAATCACTTGAACCCGAGAGGCAGAGGTTGCAGTGAGCCAAGATTACGCCACTGCACTCCAGCCTGGCAAAAGAATGAGACTTCATCTCAAAAAAAGAAAAGAAAAAAAAAGAAGTTAAATAAAGAGAGGGTATGGGGGATTTAGAAGGTGGTTAGGTACTATTTCTTTACCTGTAGTTTCATGGGTGTTTTCTTTATGATAATTTATTAAGATGGACTTTTTAAAAATACTTTTCTATATGAATATATTTCACACACACACACACACACAAAAACTGAAAAGAAAAGTGGTCTGTACATACATACACAAAATCCCTCTTATCCACAAGGTTAGGTAATCTCATTTTGATCCACTCTCAGCCACCTTTCAAATTCCTCTCCCTCATTTTAACTTACCTCTTGTACTGCTTTACTAGTTAATGATGAAGCACTGATATTTTCTCCTCCTTCATGATGGATCTGGAAATTCACTCTTTGATAAAGAATCTAAAACAAGAATAGGCTATGTTGTAAAGGAGTTATGTTTTTAAATTTGCTTTTCATCACAATATAGGCTTAAAATTTCAAAAGTACTTTTAAGGACAAAATTACTATTTCATAATGATTAGTTTTGGTAACAGGCTTACTTCAGGACTTTACAAACAGGTTCAAAAGGATGCAACAGTTTCAGAAGTGGGGATCAAATGTGAAAAAAACTGATACACAATGTAATGAATTGTTACAGGCAGTGTATATGTTCGGGTCTGGACAATTTCAATTCTTACCTCCTCAGAAGACAAAATTTGACTGAGGGGCATAAGGCAGAAAAAGAAACCAAGGTGAGCTTTAGAGCAAGAGTGAAAGTTTACTGGAAAGCTTTAGAGCAGGAATGAAAGGACGCAAGATACATCTGGAAGAGGTCCAAGTGAGGAATTTGAAGGACAAGTGCGGGATTTGACCTTTGACTTAGAGTTTTATATGCTGGCATACTTCTGGGTTCTTGTGTCCCTTCTCTCCTGATTCTTCCCTTGGGGTGGGTTGTTCACACGTACAATGGCCTTCTGGTGCTTCGGAGGGGAGCATGCGCAGTGTGTTTACTGGAGTTGTATGCACGCTCACTGGAGGCGTTCTTCCCTTCTCCGGTGGAATGCCCTCAAAGGTCATATGCCAGTTACACTCCATCATTTTGGCTGTTTGTGAACATGCTTGAACTCATTGGCCAACTTCTGAGATCTTACCTGGAAGCTGCTGATCACCGGTTTCAGGGCTTTTTTCCATTTATAGAGAAACTGTCTTTCCCTGCTGCTGGCTACAGCCAATTATTATTTTAGAGAGGCAGTGTGACAACTGCCTGACCCATCTGATGGTCGCCTGACTTTCCTGGTGGGGTGTGGGGGCCCTCTCCTGTTTTGTTCATGTCTGCCTGACTGCTACCAACTGCAAGAGAATGACTATGGGATGAAAATGTGAATTCTAGAATCTCCTCATACTTTTAACAGTGTTTCTCAACAGGGGCACTATCCTCTCCTATGCAGATCTATCCTGTGAATTTTAGGAAATTTAGCATCCCTCCCAACCAAAGCCCACCCCAATTCCCAATTTCCAAAGGATCCTTAAGGGAATGGTTGCTCCACTGGCTTTAACCTATATGATTTCAGATATATTTTTCGTGACCATTTAGCATATGTTTAATTCAAAACACTAACTTTCCCCATTATTTCCAATAATTTATTTCCTAATATTACTTTCTATTTTTCCCAAGGCTGTCTTGTATTCTTTCTTCCTTGCTGCTATAAAGCGAGCAACATTAAGTTATATCTTAATATTTTCATGCCCCTTTTCCGTAAGTGATGATCTAGTTTTCTTCCATGAATGAAAATTCTCATACAATTTTTAAAAAATGACCATACATCTCAGATACACACACCCAACAACATGCACTTCATACAGGTCAGGATTTTCTTTATTGAGAGCACTTACTTCTGTCTGCAGAGAGCTGCTAGCTGCCAAAAGAAGTTCAATGCTGCTAGGAGGGCAATGTGTCAAAGCAAAAGCCATGAGCTCCTGACGAGTGGCCAAGTCCTGGTAACCTTCTGATTGTCCTAACTGGCTACAAACATCCCAACTTTTAGGATAACCTGCAAGATTATGGCAATGAAAAAAAAATGATTCCCAAAAGAAGACTATTAATTGTAAGATGATAAATGCAATGGCTTCCTGTTTAGGTCTTGGAGTACCAAAACAATATCATAGTCATTAAAGACACATTAGAAACACAAAAGAATCTAAGCTAGAAAACAAAGATTAGGGTGGTTTATTGTCCAGAAAGCTCAGTGCTACTCCAGCCAAATGTTTCTGACAAACTCTGTTAAATTTTAGATTAGCTGACAATAAATGCAAATAATCTACTGAGACTTTATGTTCTGTAAAAAGGCAGCCATCTGAATTCAGAAGACTTGAGAGCCTGGTCCAACCCTGCTACTTAGCATTTGTGTGAGAGCTTAAGAAAGCACCAAAAGTATCACAATACTTTTCCTACTACAAAAGGACAGTAATAATACCTTCCTCTTGGGTTGTTGAAGGAATTAAGTAACATTTGCATTTGAAAGCACATGTAAACTGCAAAGTGCAGAAAAACAGACATTATGATAGAACCCCACACAGAATCACTCACTTTTTATAGATGAAGACAGACATGTAAGGACAGTGACCGAATCACCCCCAAACTCCCAGCAGGGATCTTTTTCCTATACATTATACTCTGAATTCTTAAAATACATTTTTATTTGAAGGCATTCCAGCCTAAAAGTAGGCCTATTTGTCTAAGTATAAAACTTGAGTCCAGAATAGTTTTTTTCTAAATATGTGAAGTAAAAATTAATTCAGATATTACCCTTACCAGTATAAAATTATTATAAAGCTCTCCATATAAACAATTTAGATCAGTACGTTTTCACAGAGTGCCATAGTTATTCTAAATTTAATGTTGCAAAATCACTTGGTTAATATTATGGAACACAGCTTGTTTATGAAAACAATTTGCTAATGCTGAGGTTATAAAATATTGAATATCTGTCTACAGTTTTAAATGTTTTCATGGAAATAAAGCCAAAGAGCCTCTCTGTGACCAAACTTAAATTTGACTACCCTGAGCCCTCTTCTCAACTAGGCCTCAACCTTGGCCCCCAGCCTTGCTAGGCCTGCATACTCCAGTTTTAGCAAGAATCCTACTAAGTCAGTTTAGCCAGAATCCTCAAACTCTCAAGAGCTGATCAAATTACTCATCCCTCAGCTGTGGTATCTGAGCATCCTGGCCAGCCTTCAGCAAGGTCCTACTAAATCATTTTAGCAATGATCCCCCTGCCCTTGATGTCTCCTCTTAGTAATTTTCCATCCACTGACCCTTCAGTTAGCCTGTTGGCTACAAATGCTCAGCTGTCCTTGCTGTATGCAGAGTTGAGTCCAATCTCTCTGCCCTATTGCAGTGGTCTTCATAACCATCACAATAGTCCTTGCTGTTGTTAACAAATGTCAGAATAATGTTTTCTTTAACAGTACACATGCAAAAGTTGCACAAATCATTAGTGCATAGCTCCATGAGTCATCATGAAGTGAAGCCCTGCATTTTAACCATTCCCTGTTAATGTACTGACAGTGGGTAGAAAGATGTGTTTTTGGGCCTTCACACATTCAAGCACAGCCATGGAAAGCTGACAATTTAGTACAGAGCCCATGATTAAAAAAACAAAACAAAATCTCCCTATCACACTGAAGAATGTGTTCTTTAAATGAGGAATTATTCTACAACAAAATCTGATTATCCTGCAGAGACTTGAATCTGAATTTCAACATGAAGAATTTTGGAGGTGTGAAACACTTTCCAATTTCTCAACCTTAGTTTGAAAAGCACTATGCTATCTGATATGGTTTGGATCTGTGTCCCCATCCAAACCTCATGTGACAGGTAATCCCCAATGCTGGAGGTGGGCCTGATGGAAGGTGAGTAGATTATGGTGGCTATTTCTCAGATTTAACACCATATCCCCTTGGTGCTGTTGTTGTGATAGTGAGTTCTTGTAAGATCTGGTTGTTTAAAAGTGTGTAGCCCGCCCCCAACCACCACAAGTGAAAGCTCCCTGAAGCCTTCCGGGAAGCAGATGCCATGCTTCCTGTATAGCCTGCAGAACTGAGAGCCAATTAAACCTCTTTCCTTTATAAACCACCCAGTCTCAGATATTTCTTCATAGCAGTGTGAGAACAAACTAATACACTATCTTTAAAAAAAAATTAAAAAATGGAAATATTGACTATATAGACACAAACTGTAAACAATCTAAAAATTTAGATTTTCTCTTAGATAACAAATACAGAAAATAGCATTAAAATATTTTACACAAAATTATTTTTAAATGATGAGCATGTTTTAAGTAGGGACTAGAAAGCAACCAAAATCTCAAATAAAATGTCTCAATCCATTAAAATGTTTATATTAACATATAAGAACACAGCATATATACTTACCAGTGCTCATAAAATGTATCTCAAACCTCAACATGGTTGGCCTACCAATCAGGACAATCGATTTCATAACAGACCTTTTCCATTATTCATCACATAAACAGGACATGAGCAAAGTGTTAAATAAGCTGCTCACCTGTGGCCATCAGCTCCTGACAATGCATACTGGCTGCTTTGTAGTCATGGAAGTGAAGTGCCTGCTCCACTAAAAGGATTAGAACCTGTCCCCGCCTTTCTTCTGGGTCCTCACCTGTAAGTCCAAACAAAGGTCTTAATGACTGTGACAAGCAACATCAGTTGATAGAAGAGCTTGTTAACACTGTCTTTCAAATTATTTCAAAAATAAAACAGAGAGATAAGACTGCTTTTACATGATGACAGGAAAAAGTTGCTTTGACCTTTCAATCCACTTATGAAGCATGGAATTAGCTATCAGTCTTCTAAGAGATCAATAATTAATATTAGCTCCTAATTAAAATATGCAAACCAGGAATTCCAAAATCAGAGTAGTTTGAAGCCCTACAAAAAAGTCTTAGTATTACCAGGGTAAGGGAAAGAGAAGAAAATCTGTTTCCAAAAGAAAGCATGTTATAAAAGGGGCTTGAAAAATTAAGTGAATGGATAAAGATAATGCAGCAATAAACTTCTCATCTTAAAAATTCAGCTACTATTAAGAAATTGAAATACAAACACTGTCCAGAGCACTGAAAAGATTGTTCCTTAACAAATTCTCACTGGGCTCCTCTAAGCCTACTGGGCCCTGTCCTTGGACATACCCTTGAGAGCCCAATTTTAGCAAAAATTCTGCTGTCAGCTGTAGCCAGAATCCCCTACTCTGGATATCTGGTCATCCCTGATATCTGATCAAATCCCTCATCCCTGCCATCAACCCCTAGATGGTATCTGGTCACCCTGGCCAGCCCTCAGGCAAGAAATTATACCCTGTTAGGTGGTTTAACCAGAATGCCTCCTTACCCCTGATGATTCTTCTTTGCAAATTTCCATCTGCCCCCACTTAGGTCCCAACATAAGTAAAATCCAACTCAATACAAACAATAAAATAAAATGTAAGTTTAACCCATCAGAAACAACCAACTATCCTCTAACTAGGGACTATCCACATTAACCAATCAAGTATTTTCTTTGCCCACAAACACCTTATAAAATGTTCCCATTGTACCCACTCACTGGAGCCCTGAACCACTTTCAGTTTGGTGCTGCCTGATTCACGAATTGCTGTCCGCTGAAAATAAACTATTTTAAGTTTTAACATAGTAAGCTTACTTTCACCAAGCCCAATTTCTCTCTTACTGCAATATTCCATTGCAGTAGTCCCTATACTTATAGAGTCTCTCTTAACGTTTTTTGTTTGTTTGTCTGCTTGTTTGAAGAGACAGGTCTCCCCATGTTGCCCAGGCTGGTCTTAAACTCTGGGGCTCAAGTGATCCTCATGCCTCAGCCTCTCATTTAAACATGCATCAGCACCTATGGATCATTAACAGCACCCATGGATCTCAATCACACAGATGTATGTATATCAAAATGGAGATAAAAAATATGATTTATATTATTAAAGCAAGTCTTTTACTATTAACTTTATCCTGTGTAAACAGAATCACTATGATATAAATAGGAATGGGATATGGCTCCCCCTCCACGTATTTTTTCTTTTTTCTTCTCTTGTCCAACTGATCACAAAACCCACACCACTACCTTGCTGGCAATATACCCACTAACCCTGGGGCTTTAGTCATACCAAGAGAATGGCCATTCTTCTGTGCTCTCATAATGTTTAACCATGCCTTTTAAAGCTTAAAGAATTCTGGGAAATGGACTTAAGAAAATCTAATATCAAACCACAGTTGTGGAGTGTCTCTCCTGGGGAACAAAAGCTGGAAAATGGATTTGCAGCCTGTTGCCACCAGCCAGACCACCAAGTGACCCATTACTCAAGGTAACTATGGCCACCAAATACAGTGCATACCCTACCAGCTACGTTGCTGGCCGGCCCAGCCGGCATACTTTACTCCAGATATCAATTCCTGCCCTTTGCCTAAAAATAAAACCAAAAACAACAACAAAAAATCCCTACTTGCTTTTTCAGGGAGTCTACCGGGAGTCCTTGTGCCTTTGCCTCCCATGTGCTTGACCACAAGCCCTAAAGTAAAAGCCTTGTCTGGGAAAACTGCTTGGCTGTGTGTGTGTGTGTGTGTGTGTGTGTGTGTGTGTTTATTTAGAGATGGGGTTTCTCTCTGTTGAAAACTGCTTGGCCGTGTGTGTGTGTGTGTGTGTGTGTGTGTGTGTGTGTGTTTGCTTATTTATTTAGAGATGGGGTTTCTCTCTGTTGCCCAGGCTGGAGTGTGTGTGTGTTGTGTGTGTGTGTGTGTGTGTGTGTGTGTGTGTGTGTGTGTTTATTTATTTATTTAGAGATAAGGTTTCTCTCTGTTGCCCAGGCTGGAGTGCAGTGGCACTATCACTGCTCACTGCAGCCTGGACCTCCCAGGTTCAAGCAATCCTCCCAACTCAGCCTCCAGGGCAGCTGGGACTACAGGAACATACCACTAAACCTGGCTAACTTTTTTACTTTTTGTACAGACAGGGTCTTGCTATGTTGCCCAGGTCAGTCTTGAACTCCTGGACTGCAGCAATCCTCCTGCCTCAGCCTCCCAAAGTGCTGGGATTACAGGAGTGAACCACCACACCTGGCTTGTGCTAATTTTTATTATATGAGGAGCCAAACAGCCGTCATCTGCAATAACCACATTACTGTACCAGCCAACACACTACCGACATTAAATTAAACAAAAATTTTTGACTTTTTTTCCTGTTAAAGGCTGACAGAATGAAAATAATTTGGGGCTCAAGGGATCACAGTTCTCATACAGGTTATTTCAAAGCGAAAACATCTGAGCTACAGAAGATGCAGAAAGAAATCCTAACTGAATTTATGTTATCTGAATAAAGCAGAGTCTCCCTAAAATATAACTGCAATTAAACACCCTCTGCAAGAGTTTCCTGAGAACTCACCTGGCATAAAGACTGTCCATTAGTATCAAAAAGCCCAACAGAACCTTCTATACTTTCCCACTGAAGCCCTGGGCCCTCCCATCCCATCCCCCTTTTTGTTAAGTTGGTATATAAACCTTACTTCTTGCTCTTCAAGAGTTGAGTCACTAAGTGACTTCTGCATGCAAATAAAAAAAAAAATTTGTTTTTCTCCTTTCCATTGTCAATTAATTCACAGGCTCCCAACCAACCATTGGAAACTAAGTAGGTGAAGAGAAAGTTTTCCTCCCAACAGGGAATTGCAACATTTTTGCTATGTCTTTTAAAAATGTTTTCCCCTTTGTGTTCTTAAATGACAAATATAAAGGGAAAAAACCCTTAAACACAAGGTAAGTCTACAGTTTCACTGACAGTACTAATCTTTTATTTATCAGAGTAAGTTTCTAGAGTCTAAAAATGCACAAAACAATTCAGCTCATGGTAAAAGAAAGATCTAAAATTATTTTCCCAAAAATATGTTTAAAAATATAGGTTTTAGTTACCCTTGCAACATATTCCTTTACTTTTCACTCTCTTAAAAATAATTTAGTTCAATGGTAGGCTAACATGACAAAACAATTTTGGTGATCTTTTTAATAATCGATATTATCTACTAAAATGTAAGCTTTTTGCAGACAGGGGTTGATTCATAGTTGGATGCACAATATCCAGCATCAAGTCAGGCACATAATAGAGAGGCTCAAAAAACTACAGTCGTGAGTTGCTTAACAAGGAGAATACATTTTATGAAATGTGTCATTAGACAATTCCATCTTGCGCAAATATCACAGAGTGCACTTACACAAACCTAGATGGTATAGCCTACTGCACACCTAGGCTGTATCGTATAGCCTACTACTAGTAGGCTGCAAACCTGTACAGCACATTTCTGTACTGAATACTATGGGCAACTGGAACACAAAGGTAAGGATTTGTGTATCTGAACACAGGAAGGGTACAGTAAAAATATTGTATAAAAGATAAGAAATGGTACCTCTGTATAGGACATTTCCCATGGATGGAGTTTACAGGACTGGAAGTTGCTCTGGGTGAGTCAGTTTGTTGAGTGGTGAGTGAATGTGAAGGCCAGGGTATGACTGTACACTACTGCAGACTTTATAAACACTCTACACTGAGGCTACACAAAATTTAGTAAAAAATATTTTTCTTTCTTCAGTCATCAGTTAACTACAGGTTACCGTAACTTAAGAAAAAAAAAACAGGATGGGTACGGTGGCTCACACCTGTAATCCCATCACTTTTAAGAGGCTGAGGCAGGCAGATAACAAGGTCAGGAGATTAAGACCATCCTGGCCAATATGGTGAAACCCCGTCTCTACTAAAAATACAAAAAAAATTAGCTGGGCGTGGTAGCGCAGAACTGCTTGAACTCAGGAGGCGGAGATTCCAGTGAGCTGAGATCGCGCCACAGCACTACAGCCTGGGTGACAGTGTAAGACTCCGTCTCAAAACAAACAAACAAACAAACAAACAAAAACAGAATCTCACTGTGTTGCCTAGGCTGGAGTGTAATAGCATGATCAACAGTTACATAACTCACTGTACCCTCATGAACGCTTTGGCTCAAGGCAGCCTCTTGTCTCAGCACCCTAAGTAAATAGGCCTTACAAGCATACATCATCACACCCAGGAAATTTTTTATTTTTATTTTTTGTAGAGACAGGATTTCACTATGTTTCTCAGGTTGGTGTCCAACTCCTGGCCTCAAGTGATTCATTTGCCTCAACCTTCCTCAAAGTGTTGGGATCAGAGGCTGAGCCACCATGCACAGACTTTTCCTTTTTGTTTTTTCACTTTTTAAAACTCTTCTTGTTTAATATTAAGACACAACCACACACATTAGTCTAGCCCAACACAAGGTCAGGACATCAACATCACTTTCTTCCACCTCCACATCTTGTCCCACTGGGATGCCTTCGGGGGCCATAAAACATGGAGCTATCATCTCCTATAATATCAATGCCTTCTGGAATCCTTCCTGAAGGACCTGCCTGAGGCTATTTTACAGGTAACTTTTTCTTTTATCAATAGGAGGCACACCTTTGAAAATAACATAGTATAGTAAATATATAAGGAAGTAACACAATCATTTAGTATCTTTACCAATAATTATTTACCGACACAATTATATGTGGCAAACTTACACAACTGACTGTATAGAAGGTTTACATCTGCATCACTACAAAAAGGTGAATAATATGTTATAATGGCTGATGTCATTAGGCAACAGGAATTTTCAGCTCCATTTTAATTTTATGGAACCACCATTGCATATGAAATCGTTGTTGACCAAAATGTCACGTACCATTGCTGTGCAGTACTTGACTGTAAATTCTCAGTAAAACAGGCACAGAAGCCAGGCACACTGGCTCATACCTGTAATCTCAGCACTTTGGGAGGCCGAGGTGGGTAGATCACTTGAGTTCAGGAGTTCAAGACAGGCCTGGCCAACATGGTGAAATCACACCTCTACTAAAAATACAAAAATCAGCTGGGCATGGTGGCGGATGCCTGTAATCCCAGCTACGTGGGAGGCTGAAGCATGAGAATTATTTGAACCCAGGAGGCAGAGAGGCTGCAGTGAACTGAGATGGTGCCACCGTACTCCAGCCTGGGTGACAGAGTGAGACTCAGGCTCAAAAAAACAAAAAACGAAAAAATGGCATAGATTACATTCAGAATGTTATTTTCCATTATAAGACAAATAATTCAGTTACAAAAGAAATACAATGTAATTTGGATATTTAGGCTAAAAAGAACAAAAATCTAAAATATTTCATATTTTAAAGAACCTTAAAATTATTTTTAATATTTCCTGGAAAAAATAGAAAAGATGTATAGGGCCCTTGATTTTCTAAGCTATAATACAATTTGGAGGAAAAAGCAAACATATTACAGAAAGGGTTGAATAAAACTTTTAAAATCTGTCCCTATTCACCTTCTTTATATGCTTCAGATGTTTAAATAAAATCCAAGGCAAGTATCGGCCCAATCTAACCTAAAAAGATTCTAGGGCCAGGCACGGTGGTTTATTCTTGTAATCTTAGCACTTTGGGAGGCTGAGGTAAGAGGATCGTTTGAGACAAGGAGTTCAATACCAACCTGGACAACATAGCAAGACCTCATCTCTACACAAAAAAAAAAAAAAGAAGAAGAAAAATGTTATTAATTAGCTTGGCATGGTGACACATGCCTGTAGTCCTAGCTAGTCAGGAGGCTGAGGCAGAAGGATCCCTTGAGCCCAGGAGTTCAAGATTACTGTGAGATATGATCATGCCACGCACTTCAGCCTGGGCAACAGAGCGAGGCTCTGTCTCTGAATAAATTAATTCTTAAAAACGGATGATGTAGCACTGAGATTCATAAATCTATTATTAGAATAACACACTCACAATTTGGTAACAGTAACGTATCATATTGGAAATGGAATAATAGGTAATGTTTCTCTATAATAAGTGCACCCATCACACAACATAAAACCTATTTCCTACATAACAATCTTGAAATGTCTGCATTTCTTTACAATACACTAAATTAAAAATGAAAGGTCCAGATTATAATGTTTTTATGTGTCAGCCTAGCTAGGCCACAAGCTCTAATCTGGATGGTATTGTGAAGGTATTTCGCAGATATAATTAAAGCCGGTACTCAGCTGATTTTATGTAAAGAAACTTATCCTAGATAATCCTGGTGCATCTGACTGAACTGCAGGGAAGGCTTTAAAGAGGCTGAGGTTTTCCAGAAAGAAAGAAAGAGATGGGGCTGGGCCCAGTGGCTTATGCCTGATCCCAACACTTTGGGAGGCTGCAACGGGTGAACTGCTTGAGCCCAGGAGTTCAAAACTAGCCTGGGCAAAATAGTGAGACCCGGTTTCTGTAAACAAAAACCTAAAAAATAAAGTAATAAAATAAAGAAAGAGCTCGCGGCTGGGGAGAGATTCCCATCTGTGAATGACAGCTGCAGGCCACGTCCATAGAGTTCCCTCCTGCTCCCGACCTTCTCTTCCTGACTGACTGCCTATGGATTTCAGACTTGCTTAGCCAATCTCCAGAGTAGTGAAAGCCCACTCCCCATAGTGAGGCCCCTGACATGTATATCTCCTACAGCTTCTGCTTCTCTGGTTGAGTCATGACTAACAGACCAGGTATCTAAACTACTCAATCCCATTCATAACCTCATTTGGATACATTCCTTTCTCTTATGTTACCAGATCAATTAATTTTTGATTTGAGATATGGTAAAATCTGCTGAAGTCTGTGAAAACAGCCAGATGCAAAGGTCTTGTGAAAGAAATGAAGGGCAATAAAGTCCACTGATTATTATTACATAGTGTCAAAAAAGGTGGAAACAGAATATGAGTAAAGGGTTTAACTTGAAACCTCTTAACTATGAAATCCTCAATAATTAATTAACTTTTCTCTATTCCTGTTTCCTCACTTTCAAAATGAGATTCCTATTTCTGCCTATAAAGGACACAGTAAGAAGGAACTGAGATAAGTATGAAAGCATAAAATGAGTATTGTTATTAATGCAAACTTTTATAAAAGATGTGCCAAACAGTTATCTTAAAGTTCAAAGTTATGTAGCTGTGTTTAATTCAAGAAAGTTCCAATCTGAACAGGTGGTTTAAATGAAAAATATAACCAAAGGGCTGGTCTTAGTGATTTACTCCCACAAATAAAGTGGAAGTGATGGTGTGTGACTTCCAAGACCACATGATAAAAGGCATTACAGCTTCCTCTTTGCTTTCTTGTGAATCAAATCGCTCTAGGAGAAACCAGCTGCTACGATGAGAGAATGCTCAAGCAGCCTGATGGAGAGTTCCAAGTAGCAAGAAACTGAGGGCTCTTACCAATAGACACAAAGGACTGAGGCCCCCTGCAAAGAGCCATGTGAATAAGCCATCTTAGAAGCAGAACCTTCAGCCCTATTAAAGCCTTCAGGTGAGGTCTGCTAATATTACCCTTGAAGTTGGCAAGGTCTATGTAACTGCATCTAGGAATAAAATACACTGGAAATGAAGCTGCCCAAATATCAAGGCTAGACTAGAAAATGCCATGAAGCAGCTGGGTGTGGTAGCTCATGCCTATAATCCCAGCACTTTGGGAGGCAGAGGTGAGTGGATCACCTGAAGTCAGGAGTCCGAGACCAGTCTGACCAACATGGCAAAATCCTGTCTCTCCTAAAAATACAAAATTAGCTGGGCATGGTGGCACATGCCTGTAATCCCAACTACTTGGGAGGCTGAGGCAGGAGAATCGCTTGAACCCGGAAGGCAGAGGTTGCAGTGAGCCAAGATGGTGCCATCGCATTCCAACCTGGGCAACAAAAGTGAAACTCCATCTCACAAAAACAAAAACAAAAACAAAAAAACCCCAAAGAAAATGCCTTGAAGATTTTGCTGGTTTCTCTTGAAACACTGACTCCAGAAGCCTTCAGCCAACAAGAAGGAAGTCTGGGTATGCTGAAACCATCAAACAGAAAAACTACAGGGAGAAATCACAGAAAGAAGAGATGCCTGTAAAGGTCTGTATCAGCCCCCAGCCATTTAATTCTTCCCAGCCCAAGTGCCCAGACATGTGAGTAACGCAGCCTTTGAAATGAGTCCATCCCTAGCCACAATTTGATGCAATTTCATAAAAGACCATGATCCGCTTAGCTGAACCCAACCTCCAGAAGAGACTGAGAAAATCTCTTTTCTCTTTTTCTGGAGAGAGAAAAATAAATGGTTATTGTTTAAGTCACCAGGTTTTGGGTGGTTCACAGAGCCATAATAGATAACCAAAACACTCTATAAGGTAAAGGCCACCTTCTTTCTGATACCTTTCTTAATTCCCCAGGCAAAAATTAGCATAGCTTTTCTTCGAGTCTGCTAATATTTGTTTACAGAAGCCATGCACTATCATCATATCCTATGCTGGCAGCATAATTACTTGTTTCCCTAGCTCTCAAAGAGTCTAAATTCTCAGAGGGCAGGAGCTATGTGTAACAGAACTTTGTATCCACAGTACCTAGCAGAGAAATATTACTTTCTCTCTTCCCATTAAAAATTAATATAGATTGCCAAGACCACAGGTATTCCAGTTACTATGTCAACAAGTCACAAAGACAAAAAAGGAAACAAATCCTAGTAGGGACATAAAAATGCAGATGGCACCTCTGAGCTGCTTTGTTAGCTTCTGTGGCCTGGATCTTTATGGAATTCTTCCCTGATGATGAGAGTGTGTCAGAGTTTACACAGCACTTTCACATGCATTAACTCATTTGGGTCTCTCATACCTTCACAGGTAAAGAAAGGGGGTATCATTCCTATTTTCCAGATGCAGAAAATGGAACTAAAGTAACTTAGCAAATGTGTGGCACAGAGTTAGAACCTGAACCAGCGTTCTGACTGCACATCCACTGTTCTCCCCATTCATCCCAGATGTCTCACAATAGATGACTGGCCCCAATCACACTACCGTCACATTCGCAGTCTGCTGCAAGTCCAAAGATAAAGACGGTAATTAAGATAAAGATAACTTTACACAGACTAGAAAAGGATAAATGACACACAAGATTTACTAAAACTAGAAACCTTACAAGTACTACATATTAGAATTTTAAAACATTTAGTCCATTAAATATGTTACATATATACACATGGCTTAGATGAATACAATTTAAACCACTGCTTATACAACCAAATGACCAACAACTGTTCTTGCAGAGACCAGCATAAGACAAAATTACAAAAAAAAAAAAAAGTATTAAAAACACTGGTGAGCAGAACAATGTAGTTAAGGAAGTATGAAATGTAGAGTCAAAAAGGCTTTCCTTAAAAGTCAAAGCCGAAGCCTGCTATTTAACCCTGCTGGGCAAGATATTTAACTTCTCTCACCCCTAACTTCCCTTGCAAAATGAGAATAATACCAAAATCAACAACATTTATGAGATGATTAAATGAGATAAAATATATGAAAACCCCACCAAATAGTAAATGAATAAAGTTCTCTGACAAATTGTTTGGGATCAAACATATAAAACCAAATTTAGACACTGAAGGTGAACTGGTAAGGCTTGCTTGTTTTATATGTAGGCTTTCTGGTTATAAATGGTTTCTGCTCCTGATCTTACAAACACTTTGAGGCACCCTGAATAAGCTTGTCTTCATTTAAAGGACAGATGGTCCCATAAGCTCGATATTGGCACATTTTTCTAACATGCCAATTTTTCTAGAAAATACTAATCCTTGCCCAAAGATGCTCTTCCTAGCTAGCTGACACACTGAGGCAGAAGGATTTCACTGCACTCCAGCCTGAGCAACAGAGCGAGACCCTGTCTAATAAAAAGGATTTTCTTCTGACACCTTAAATATATATCCTGCTATTCTCCTATAATGACGTCAACAACAACACAGAAAGCTTAATTCTGCAGTTCAGCACTCCAAAGACTTACCTGCAACCCTCAGCAGCTCAGCAAGGCCCAGAAGCTTGGTGGATTGTTTATAGCAGGTGGGGAACTGGGAAATACACTCCTTGATGAGACTGATCCGATCAGGGCACAATCGCACTGCAAAAGATAGACACGTTAAAAAGACTTAGACATCACAAAAGGGTGTTAGTGACCTTCCTAATGTAAGGCAACCAAAGAAAATGAAAACTGTGTAAGGCTTCAGATGAAGGAGACTTAAGTAAAAGTAACAGTCACATTTCACAAACAGCAAAATTATTATTGCTTCTGAGTAAATAATGTACAACATTCATCTTTTCTTTTTAACCAAACTTCTGAAGCACAGGAAATGAAGTGTTAATCTGAAACTAGAAAAAACTGTGACACTGTTTTATGTACCATGTCAGGACTTAGGGAAAAATTTAAACAAGACAGTATTTGTCTCTAAAAACTTCACATACTTAGTATTATGCTAGCCCCCTCATACCTCACCCCCTAAGCCCCATTCCTTGCCCCAAATATCTATTTACTGTCTCCACTCATCACCCCAGTTTGGAGGGTAGGAGTCTTCAAAGTGCTTACTGTTCCAACTTATTAAACTTCCTCCAAAAATAAGCCCAATTTTCTCACATACACTGGATATTAGAAAAATAAAACATGTCTGATAAAACCAATTCAAACTATGAAGAAATGAAAACCACATTTAAAAAAAAAACATCAACAAAGGGTTTCACGTATATTTTAGGAACAAATAGTACTTATTTACAATAGAGATGGCAGCCTTTAAGAAACATGGCACTGCCAGGGAGACTGGTCCCCAATAATTGTCGTCACAACTACGATAATAGCAGCTGATGTGAAAGGAATACGAACTATGTCTCAGGCACTACTGGGGGTGCTTTATGTATACTAACCCTATACAGCAAACTCTTATTAATAGAAAGGAGGTACTATTATCCTCAAGAGAAGAAACTGAGATGCAGAAAGGTTAAATACTTTGGCAAAGATCACTGAAAAAGTGATGGGACCAGAATTCAACCTGGCTCGTTATGTTTTCACACCTTCAATCCTTTATCCTTTCCTAAATCCATGACTGCTCTCCAAACATCCTGTGTTCTCTCAAAACTTCTACATGGGTGAGAGGGGCCAGGGATTGGGGAGATAAAGAGAAGACGTGGTGTTTTTTCTCTGGAAAGGGCTTTTTTGGGGAAGAATTTATTACAATTTAATATTAAACTTATAAAAGGTTGCAAGGAAAGTAAAAAGAAATCCTCTATACTCTTTGCTGAGATTAACCAATTATCAACAAATTATTAATGATTTGTGCCTTCACATATGTCCATGTGCAATCATGCACGCACACCCTCCCTGCTTCCTTCCTCTGTATATTCACACACAAATATGTATATGCACACACAAATACTTATACATGTACAAAGATATGCACATAAATATATATACACAAATATTTATACATGTGCATAAATACGCAAATAGTTACACATTCATACACACAAATATACATACACATTTATTTTTTCTGAACCATTTGAGAATAAGTTGCAAATAACATTTCTCTTTATTGCTAAATACTTCAGTGTGTGTTTTTTTCTAAAGTACGGACTCTCTTAAAATGAATATTTATGTATCAACAACAATAATCCTGCTGTGAGTGGCCTTTACTATAAAATATAAAGTAAATGTACTCTTCAATTCCTTCCTTCGAAATCACCATTGCTAATACCTACAATCTGAGTATAGCTTCTGTAGACTGTATTACTCTTCCCAATTATACACTGTAACTATTCATATCCCAAATTCCTGCTTCAGTAACATGAGACTTGGCCCTGTGACACCTACAGGCAATTAATGTGAGTGAAAATGATACATGCCACTTCTGAGTGAAAGCTGCTAAGAGTCATCATGGAATTCCACTCCCGAGCTTTCTCCTCTACTGTAAGAATGCCGGGTCTCATGGGTGGTGCTGTGGCTCACCAAAGTGGACATGAGTGTGAGCAAGAAATAAGCCTGTTATTACATGCTATGAAGATTCTTAGTTTTTCACTACGGCACAATCGTAAAAACTCACTAATATAGTAACTCCAAATTTTTCCACACCTTATCACAATAAAAAAATTGTGGGTTTTTTCCTCAATATCCACTATTTTATGAGGCTTTTTCCGGATTCAGTAACATACGATAATTACAAGATAGGTACTTTTTACATGTTTCTAATTTGATTTTCAAAACAAAACTTGTCGCAGATATTATCAGCATTCTGCATAGGTAAAAAGCTGGAGTTTTCATAGCTGCTTTTATGGCTTTGCTGATGTATTCTTGTATTCTTCTAAGAGAAACTCTAGCGTCAATAATTCTACTAAGCTGATTTCCTTACCACTCTTTTTCTAGCTCAATAAAATCAAGGTGGAGAAGTGAAACTACACATAGTAATGGATCATCATTTTCTCTAAACTTTCATTTAATGGAACACTCAAGTTTGATTATTTGTCTCCTGTTGCCCTAAGCAACGCATACTACTAATATTTGAAGTACATTAAATAAATTTGGAGAGCAGGATTCTAATAGGCTGCAATTACCATGTTCAAGTGAGTTTTTACTTTATTTACTTATGTATTTTCTGATCCTCTGGACAATCACTATACCAGTTCCCTTTTTCTGCTGATTTAGGGCCTGCTTAATTATATTTCAAAATGTGAATTCTCAGTTAAGTAAATGTAAGCCCTAGATATTATCTTTCCAAGAAGGAAGTGTTCAACTCCTAAAATTCCTTTCCAAATTGAATGAATGAACATGAAAAAGATATGCATGTATGTACATTTTAATAATTAAAGATAACCTAATTTCTCTGTAGAAATCATAAATATATCTTGAATGATTTTTTAAAAACCTATAAAACCTACATATACATACACACACATGCACACACACTTGTGCACGCGTGCACGTCTCAGATGTAAAAAGTATTTTCTAACCAGCTACCTATATATCAAAACAGAATCATCACAATCTTAGAAGGCACAGATAGTAAACGCCCCTCAAACGACAGATGTGAAATATCAATTTCAGACACTCAGTAATGGCAACAAAAGTCCACAACATATGAAGTTACTAGTGATGTTGGGGAAGTCTTATACAAATCTGAATTGTGTAGGCAAGGTTGTAAATTGCAGGAGTCAGACACTTACCTGGCCAGTGAAAGGACAAGTTTTCTTCTTAAAGAATCTTTTACTCTTATACCTCTTCCTCAGTAGAGTATTGTTTACTGTTACAAATGCAGGTTCTTGAGCCAAACTACCTAGGTTTGAACTCTGGCTCCACCTCTAACTAGCTGGACTACCCTAAGCAAGTTTTTTAAACTCCCTGTTCCTTGATTTCATCATCTGAACATTGGAAACAATAATACCACCTTATAGGGCATGGTTGTTTCTTTTTTTTTTTTTTTTTTTTTTTGAGACAGGGTCCCGCTCTGTTGCCCAGGCTTGAGTACAGTGGTACAATCTCAACTCACTACAGCTTCAACCTCCTAGGCTCAAGCGATCCTCCTGCCTCAGCACCCCAAGTAGCTGGGACTACAGGCATGCACCACCAAGCCTGGCTAATTTTTTAATTTTTTTAAAATAGAGACAGAGTTTCGCCATGTTGCCCAGGCTGGTCTCAAACTTCCGAGCTCAAGCAATCCACCCACTTCAGCCTCCCAAAGTCCTGGGATTAGAGGCATGAGCCACCATGCTGCCCAGAGCCATGGGATCCCACCCTTTGCATCAGCGTGCCCTGGATGTGAGACACAGAGTCAAAGGGTATTATTTTAGAGCTTTAAGATTTAATAACTGCCTCGCTGGGTTTCAGACTTACACATGCCTGTGGCCCCACTGTTTTGGCCAATTTCTCCCATTTGGAATGGGTACATTTATCCCAATGCTTGTACCCCCATTATATCTTGGAAGTAACTAACTTGCTTTTGATTTTATAGGCTCCTAGGTGGAAGGGACTTGCCCTGTCACAGATGAGATTTTGGGCTTGAACTTTTGAGTTAATGTTGAAATGAGTTAAGACTTTAGGGGACTGCAGGGAAGGCACGATTGGTTTTGAAATGTGAGGACATGAGATTTGCGAGGGGCCAGGGGTGAAATGATATAGTTAGGCTCTGAGTCCCCATCCAAATTTCATCTTGAATTGTAATCCCCAGGTGCTGAGGGAAAGACCTGGTGGGAGGTGACTGGATCATGGGGGTGGTTTCCCCCATACTGTTCTCATGATAGTAAGTGAGTTCTACTAGGACTGATGATTTAAAGTGTGGCACTTTCTCATTCTCGTATACACTCTTCTCTTTCCCGCTGACATGTGAAGAAGATTCTTGCTTCCCATTTGCCTTCTGCCATGACTGTAAGTTTCCTGAGGCTTCCTCAGCCATGTGGAACTACGAGTCAATTAAACCTCTTACCTTTATAAATTACCCAGTCTTGGGTATTTCTTTATGGTAAAGACTAGCACAATGCCCAACCTCAAAGGGCGCTTTGAGAATTAGTGAATACATATAAAGTATATTTGGAACATAAAAATCACTCAAAAAAAATTAGCTACATTATTACCTACTGACATAATCACATAAATATGAAGAACAGAATCTTCTAATACAAGGTTTCTCCAGATACAACTTACAGGACTGTCTAAGGAATATTTTATTATTATCCCCATCTGAGAAACGTGAAGCTCGACGATACTGTTGCCACAGGTTAAACAGCTCAAAGTGGCTGCACCAGAATTTAAATTCACACATGACATTCTGGGGTCATTCTGTCTTATTATCAGTGTGTCAGCCCTGTAAAGTTACAGAATGCCTGTCCCCTTCATTATTTCAGTTCCTGGAGTAGGGTAAGTGCCTAAATTTATGTTTATTTAATGAAAGCAAAGGGGGAAGGGGTGCAAAGAGGTGAATGAACAGATGCTGAGGAGGGAGGGAAATAATCTGAGGAAGAAAGGAAAAGGGAATGAAGAGAAAGGAGGCAGGAAGAATGAGAAGGCAGGTGAGACCACACTAATTCTATGATTATTTTAAAAATACCTTTAAAGTATCAAAAATAATAATTAATATTGTACAGCCCTTACTATATCTCAGGCACTATAAATGTATAGACAGTCCTTATAAGCAATTCTGTAAGATTCTTATTGGCATCCTCATTTGGTAAATGAGAAAACTTAAAGAAGGTTTAAAACTTGCCCACAGTTACCCAGTAATAGTGGCGGAAGTAGCTACAGGCTGAGTGTAACTACAATGCTCTACATCAGAAAAGCTGACTTACCCTACTGTAGAAAGAACATGTGGACCAAATGAAATATTCAAAGACTGCTCATTTAAATAGTAAGAAAAATTTACATAAACACCCAAAATGAAGAGAAAAGCATACACATACACACACACACACACACACACACACACACACAAATATTTCATAGAAGACACACAGGGAGACATTTTTACATGTTATTTCTGTTCCTGTTTTCAATTAACTCATTGATTATAATTTAGTTAGAACCTCTAGCCTTTACTTGATAAGAAACAGCAACTCCTGGAATATAGGCAAAGAAGGCTTCAAAACAAAGCAAAATGACAAAAGGAACTATGTATACTGACTACAATAAAAATACCTAAACCATAAATTTCTAAATATCAAGTTGCTTTCTTTGTCCAATATTACTGATGAATATAAAAGAAGCTAAAACCTAAATGGCATCTGTGAGATAAACACAACAAAAAGTATACAAAGGCAACATTCCATCTTCACATCCAGAAGGTTTTCTGACAGTCATTCTAATAGGAAACCCCAAATCAATGTATCAAGCTGGAAAGCTGTCAAGACATGAAAGAAAATGTCTTTCTTAAAATACTCCTCAGTCAGAAAATTCTCAGAAGCTACAGCAGGGCAGTGCTTTTGGTTGCAGGTATTCAAACCCAGCAGTTGATATATACATTTACCAGCAAAAATACTGCTAATTGATCGGCACGGAAAATCAGGGCTCAATGTAATATTTCCAAATCCAGTAGCACTTGGGTGGAGTGTAAGAAAATTATTTTGTTTTATACCAATCTGCTTGAATTAAATAAGGAAGTAAAAGACAGATACACAGATACACACACAGACATACAGACACACACAGTCAGTCAAATCTGTAATAGCTTGGCCTAACAAGAGATACAAACAGAGCAAAAGCTTCATTATACACTGGACTCTTCCTTGACTAAAACTGCAATTAAATATTTGAGGAGGAAGTAATGACTTCTGACATTTAAGGATTAAAAAAAAGTAAACCTAATTAATCTTCACAATTTTAAGAAGTTCTGAGCTCAAAAATTACACGAATTGTACAAATGAATAAAATTTACTAGTGATTTAGCAATTGCATTAAATAAAATTACTAAAGATACAACGATATGGTTATGATTATGTACAAATTGTTTCCAAACAATGATATTCAAAGAATAATATTATGACTTTTGAGTCTAATAATTTTTCTTGAGATAGGGTCTAGTTCTGTTGCCCAGGCTGGAATGCAGTGGCATGATCATGGCTTACTTCAGCCTCGACTTCCTGGGCTCAAGCGGTCCTCCCACCTTAGCCTCCCGAGTAGCTGGGACTACATATGCATGCCATTACACTCAGCTAATTTGTTTAATTTTTGTAGAAACAGGGTCTTACCATGTTGCCCAGGTTGCTCTCAAGCTTTTGGACTTAAGTGATCCTACTATATCAGTGTCCCAAAGTGCTGGGATTACAGGCATGAGCCACTGCGCCCAGCCTAATGAATTTGTCTTAGAAGCAAAACTTTAACTTTTAGTAAAGCCACATTGGAAACCCACTGAAAACATAAGAATATCTCTACTGCTTCATATCTCTTAAAATCCAGTGAACTCTAAACGCTACACAGGACAAAGACACCAAGAAGCTTGTAAAAGAACTAAGCTTTCCACCACCCTCAGCCTCAAATATTTCCAGAGTTAAGAACAGAGATAACAAATTACAAGGAAGCCAGCCAAGCACACTGCTAACACAACAAGCCAATCTGTTCATTTAGGGCACTGATGCCCTGGGTTTAAAGCAACAGCAAATCTACCTCCCTCATCAGGGAAGGTCAGGTAAAGTCCAGTACACCACGAAATGTAAACTGTCCTCAAGGCATAAATAGATGAGACAAGTTACTCCATAACAGGATGCTTGTTTGGGATGATACCTAGGTGACTTTTATATTTAAATAAAAGAAGTTGAGTAATATCAAAATATCTCTAGTAATTAAATTCTAAACAAAAATTTATTATTCCCACTTAAAAAAAAACAGATGGACTTAAAGAATATACTGTATCAAGCAAAAAAAAAAAAAACCTATTTTTATTTTCAGCTCGTCATAAATCCATGCGACTGAAACAAAACACAGAAATAAATTGTTTACCAAAACTGATATAAATCTGATACCTTCTCATCCATAATCCACAATATCTATTTGTTTTTACCCAATAGCCTCACTGCTCTGTTACTAATGTTATTTCTTTAAATGTTATAAACTTTAAAAAATAAATTTATGGTAAAATGTTGGCTTTATTTTTTCTTTTGGGTTTCCACTTGAGATTTCACTTAAAATTTGGGTCAAGGACAGGATCTACTGCTAATGGATTAAATGACCAAAGCTACCCTTTAGTTATAAAAACTAAAAAAAGAATACTAGTAGATTACTGCAACATAGGTTAGTAACAATGCAACAATAAGAAGAAAACACACCTTGCAAAGGCAGGATCTTTACCCCAAATTCTTCAAGACATCCAACGGCTTGGATAAGATCTAGCTCCTCTTGAATGGCAGGGGGTCTATCTGTTATCAGTTGTAAGCAACACCTAGAAGAAATTAGATAAACTTTAAAAAGAAGCAACATATGTTCACCTTTCTATATTTAACAACATGAGATCCAACACATATTTATCAAAAATCTACTGCATCCCAGGAATTCATTCCGCTGGATACCTTCTATTATCTGAAACCTCAGAGCAAGCCATGAGGCAGGCAAATATCATCATCTATCTGCCTTTTAAGGGAGCTAAAACTGAAGCTCACAGAAGTGAAGTAATTGCCTACAGTTACATTCACAGTACATAATGCCATCATAACAAGCATGAGAACTTTGTGTTTAGTGCCGTTCTTACTGATGAATGCAAACATAATGATTATATTATAAAGAATTTTTTAAAGGATAAAATTCAGGTAATTTCCAGTTTCCCTTTTAGGAAAAACAGAAATGTCTTGATTTGGTCACAATTTGGTCTCTCAAAAGGAATAAGAGATGACTTAAGAAACTGCACAGAGAACATTTTTCTGATCAAAAAGGAGAAATCTCTTGGTAGTATACAATTCTGAGATGAACTACAGGAGAAAGTGATTTGCTAAGCTAAGAATGTGGGATTCCCATGGAGTATTTTAAGTAAATTTTTGTTTAGATTCAAAGAAACTTCACTTAATAAATGTTTCATGTAATGAATAAACTCATTCTCTAAAGGTGTTTAGAGGAACACTGGAATATAAGACTAGAAAGACAGATCAAGCCGTAAGGGGCTCATGAATGCTAGAATCACAGATCATGAGATGCAGGCATCTAAGCCCAAGTATGACACCCATATGACTGAGTGATAGACACAGCCCTAGCCTGCTCCTATAAAACTAGAGGATTAAATCAACTGAGCAGTCACATCTACTGTTGATTCAAATAACCTCTTTGTGGTTTCAAAATTGTAAATGCCCTTTTTACATTTTTTACTCTAGACCCAGGAATTACAAATAAATTCCAAAAATGTATATTACAGATAGGATCGCATATGCTCAAAGACATAGAATTATGGATGCTCACTACCAGATTGTTTTTAAAAATGAAAGAAAGCGTACCAAATCAGGAACAAATTAAATAAATTATATGAAAGTAAAACAACAAAATGTTCTACAACCATCAAAAAGGAATAAAACTGGTCTGTCTATACTCACATGAAAAAAACCTTCAATACAGAATATAAGTGAAAAACAAAACAAGGCACAGAAAGGTAAACATAATAGTAAGAACTTATTCATGATTTAAGAAAGAAGAGGTAACATTTAATAAAATGTTTTGGCAGGATACATAAGTAACCAATATTTAAAAATGACTTAAGGATAAAGTTAGGGGAACTAGAATGAGGAGGGAGACTTATAGTCAACACATATATCCTTTTTGTACTGTTTGGATATCTATTGCTTCCTCAACAATTTATTTATAAAGAGTTTATAAATAACTCTTTAATCAGTAAGAATGTATGGGCTATTTTCCGTATTTAATATAACTGTGAACATTAAAATACATCCAGGTCCACAGGTCACAATCAGTTCAGTACCACATTATACACACAGGGCATGTTTGTGAAATTAAGGTGTGTCCCTGTGGGAGAGAAAGAGATGTAATGAAGGAGAAATATAGAAGGACCAACTTTTTAAATGGTCTCTGGGAAACACCTGCCAAAAAGATTGAGATCAAATGCAATTCCCATTTTCAAAGGCTATTCTATTTGCAATTTTCATCATTTGAAATAAAAATAGAATCACTTAGGAGAAAAGAAAGAGCTAACTGCTTTAAACAACTTTGTCAACTTCAATAACATGGTTTGTGAAAACATAATTCCTTCTGAGATAAGATATTACTGGTGGGGGGAAAATGGGGGATCTAGGGGGAGGAGTTACTTTTAAGCTTTGCTAGGTCTGAAATAACTATTAGTCTTCTGGGGGGAAAATTAACCTCTCCAATATATCCTTTTTGTATTGTTTAGCTATTTATTGCTTCCTCAATTAATAAATAATACTTTAATCAGTAAGAATATATGGGTTATTTTCTACATGCAATAGAACTGTAAACACTGAAAAACACTCAGGCTCACAGGTTGCAATCAGTGGGGTGCCACATTATACACATACGGCATGTTTGAAAAATGAAGGTGTTTCAACTGCTACCACAATCAAAGTATCAAAATGATTTCCAAATAAAGGTAAAACTGCAATACAAAAATTAAACCTATCAAAGCACTAAAAATTATGAAAAAATATCGTAATAGTCTTGGGAATTAAAAGTCTTTCAAAAAATGACAGAAAAGACAGAAATTGTAAAAGAATCACAATTAAAAAATTCTGAAGAACAATTAGAAAGATAAATCATATATAATAAAACTTGGCAATGTAGTAAAATATTTGAGATAGGCATAGCAGAAATGTCCCTTGGGCCCCAAAATAAGCCCCTAAGAATCAATAGTAAAAAGATGAACAACCCAAAAGAAAAATAAGTAAAGGCTAGAAACAAGTTTCAAAAGAAAAAGTGCAAATGAAGCTGTTCAATAGACAAACACTGGAAAGACTGAAAATTAATTTAGAGAAGAGGCCCTTTAGTGCCTTATTAATGGAAAATAAACTGGTGCCATTTGATAACATATATCAAAATTTTGTATGTGCTTACCCTTCAATTCAGCAATTCCACTTTGCATTATCTATCTAGAACAGGCACAGTTCTAATCACTTTGCCTACTCAGTTAATATTACAATAGCCCTATGACATAATCCTACCATTATCCGCATTTTACAGGTGAAGAATCTGAGGCCCCGATGAGTGGCCCAGGGTCACATGGCTGTTAGCTGGACAAACGTGGATCTGCACACAGACATCTGGCACTAGAAACTGTGTTCGTAACCTCTTACACTCTGCTGCTTTTCAGACAATGAAAAGGCATATTAAATGCAGTCAGAAAAGAACTGAGCAAATCTAGCACAACCACTCGACACAATGCTATAAAGCATATGAAAATGCTGCGTATCTGTATATACTAGCTTACTAAACAACTGAAAAAAGCGTGTAACAAAAAGAAATATATGGTATTATCTCATTTTTGTAAAACTATATACAGGTATATGTGCAAAATAGTGGGCAAATGATTAGGCTCAAAAATCTCATTATTTTATTTAAATGGTGAGTGGATAATTCCTATCAAATAAAATGTAGAATATCTTATAGATTGTTAACCAGAAAATCTGAGAAAACAGGATAAACTTAGGATGTACAGTGTTGGAAAATCAGACACAGTAAGAATAACAAGTAAATAATTTGCCAGAAACCATAGCCACCTTATACTAAAGAGATTCTACCTTTCTTCAGTTTATTTGATCAAGAAACAAAAACTCAGAGGTTACGTGACAAACTCAGGTGCTCAGAAAAATTGTCAATTGGAAAAATAAATGAGAAAGTATGTCTCTAGAAATGAATGAGGATCAGCACAGCTCTGAGTAAGAAAGGTAGAGCAGGGTCTAGAAAGGGGATCTCAGGCAAAGAGAAACAAAACAGACTCAGCTGTCCAGGGTACAAATGGAAGAAGAAATACATATTAGAGAAACTAGACACTGCAAAAGAGAGTTGAAAAATGGCTAGTGGCATGAACAGCAGCAAATCAGTCAGAAGGCAGGGGAGAGAGGACATAATACAATTGAGGATGTGCCTCGACTTACAATGGGGTTACGTCTGAATAAATCCATGGCAAGCTGAAAATATCACAAATTGAAAATGTATTTAATACACCTAACAAACATCACAGCTCTGTTTGGCCTACCCTAAAAGTGCTTAGAACACTTTCATTAGCCTACGGTTTGGCTAGGCTTTTAATCATCTAACACAAAGACTATTTAATATGAAAGTTGAATTTCTCATGTAATTTACTGAATACTGAACTGAAAGTGAAAAACTCAATGGTTGTATGGGTACTCAAAGTACTGTTTCTACTGAATGCACATCACTTTACACTATTATAAAGTTGAAAACTTGGAAGCTGAACCATCTTAAGTTGGGGACTGTCTATAAACCACTTTTCTGAAACGTTGAACAAGTAAAATTATCTTTCTTAAGCTTTTAAGATTTATTAATACAGAGGTGATACACGTTTTATTCCTTGATCAATATTTATTAGGCTCTTTTAATTTTATAAAAAATTAACTTTATAAAAAGCAACCTTAAATCCTAAATAAATTCTTCTAAAAGGAAATCACTGCAATTGTGTATACCTAATTATAAGAACTCAGTTCATGAACACACCTTTCCAGTGTTAAACAAGAGGGGAGGGCTAAAATAGGAGCACAATGGTGACAAAAGAGGAACTGAATTTATAGTCTACAAATTTCAGCCAGGAAGCAACTTCTGAGGTTTATCATCTAATCGGGTCCCTTGTCTCTCTCTCTCTTTTTTTTTTAAGACTTACCCCCTGGCATTTAGGTCCCTTGTCTCTAAACAAAGTGAAAGCTATGTGAACAAGACAGACACAACTTAGGCATGCTGAAAATTTTCACAACTTGAATTTCCAGGTTATCACATGAATCTCTTCCAACAGAAGAGAAACACAGCCTTACAGATAATCAGCAAAAATGAACATAGGAAAGCACACTGGAGAAAAAAGTTTAAGAAGCTGATGGACATTCATTACATAGTTTTCTTGTTATATTCAAGCAAAAAATAGCTGTGCTCAATATAGTGTAGTCAATCTGTACCTGTGATAATATATTTTGTAAAAGAAAGAATAGAAGGGAGTGAGGGAGAGAGATCCAAGATGGCTGACTACTAGCAGCTCAGGATTATAGCTCCCAGAGAAAGCGCACAGAGCGAGAGGACGCCACACCTAGAGATGAATTTTTGTTGCCCACCCGTGGCGGTTTTGCCGACGCCTCAGCATGGCGGTTCTAGGTGCAGAGTAAACGGGACTGGGTCCCCTTTTGGTTAATGTTTGGAGCTCCAGGAAGGCAGACTCGCCTATTTACCTGATTGAAAAAGGGATTTAAGAGGGAAGCCAGACCGGAGATTCCCAGGCAGAAAAGCACCACGAATCTTAATGCTGCCGTTTTAGTCGGCACAGTGGGTTGCTCAGATTTTGGCGCTTGGAATCAACAAGTTGGACGTCCACTCAGAGACCTAATTTGAAAGTTGGCAATTACAAACGACAGGTGAATAAACTCACAAAGATGGGAAGAAACCAGCGTAAAAAGGCTGAGAATACTCAAAATCAGAGTGCCTCTCCTTCTACAGGGGATCATAGTTCCTTATCAACAAGGGGACAAGACCGGATGGAGAACGAGTGCGATCCATTAACAGAATCAGGCTTCAGAAGGTGCATAATAAGAAACTTTTCTGAGCTAAAAGAACATGTTTTAGCCCAATGCAAAGAAACTAAGAACCTTGAAAAAAGGTTTGACGAAATGCTCACGAGAATACATAATTTACAGAGGAATATAAGTGAATCAATGGAACTGAAGAACACAATACGAGAACTTCACAAAGTGTGCACAGGTTTTAACAGTAGAATTGATCAAGCAGAAGAAAGGATATTAGAGCTCGAAGACCAACTTAATGAAATGAAATGAGAAGATAAGATTAGAGAAGAAAGAGTAAAAAGGTATGAGCAAAGTCTCCAAGAAATATGGGACTATGTGAAAAGACCTAATTTACGACTGATAGGTATACCTGAATGTCATGAAGAGAATGAATCCAAGTTGGAAAATATTCTTCAGGATATTATCCAGGAAAATTTTCCTAACCTAGTAAGCCA